>JAZDUA010000617.1:600000-826875 GCA_038098605.1 Gryllus longicercus
ACACCTTACACACACTTACACTAACATACCACACATGCCGGGAGACCGGTCGGGAGTTTAAAATTTGTCCTGTCTGGGGCGGTGCTCCGTTTGAGGAAGATACCTGGTAGAAGAAAACCTCGCTAGCCAACGTCAGGTCGGCGCAGGATCTCCCATCCAGCGGGGGAAGATAACCGCAACCTCTCGCGATAAAACATACCCTACACTTACGGGACTGTTTCCATTAGCTGTTGACGCCTTCAATTGTCAGTTCGATGCTGAGACCCAGACTGTTATAAGACCAATTTTTTTTAACAAAATGAGATCTGTTTCATTATTTTTTATGTTCCTATCTACATGTGTACATCAAACAAAACTCCACTATATTCCACTCATTCCAATCTAATCCATACCATACGTACCCACTACATTCAAAAACTTCAATTCGCTCTCCTGAAAAATTGAGGAAAACTGACTTGGAACGATCTGCCTCTCAACCGTCGACATGCTAATTCGAAACCCGCCTCTGGAAACGCGAAACCGACGCGTGGGGGAGGCGGGGATGGCCTCGAAGGTAGGCCGCAGGCCGGCGACGACCGCTCGGAAAGTGGGTGGGGCCTTCCACGGAGGAGGAGGAGGAGGAGGAGAAAAAGAAGGAGGAGGAGAAGAAGAAGAAGGAGGAGGAGAAGAAGAAGAAGGTGGAGGAGAAGAAGAAGAAGGAGGAGGAGGAGAAGAAGAAGGAGGAGGAGAAGAAGAAGGTGGAGGAGAAGAAGAAGAAGGAGGAGGAGAAGAAGAAGAAGGAGGAGGAGGAGAAGAAGAAGAAGGAGGAGGAGAAGAAGAAGGTGGAGGAGGAGAAGAAGAAGGAGGAGGAGAAGAAGAAGGTGGAGGAGAAGAAGAAGAAGGAGGAGGAGAAGAAGAAGAAGGAGGAGGAGGAGAAGAAGAAGAAGAAGGAGGAGGAGAAGAAGAAGGAGGAGAAGAAGAAGAAGGAGGAGGAGAAGAAGAAGAAGGAGGAGGAGAAGAAGAAGAAGAAGAAGAAGAAGGAGGAGGAGAAGAAGAAGGAGAAGAAGAAGAAGAAGGAGGAGGAGAAGGAGAAGAAGAAGGAGGAGGAGAAGAAGAAGGAGGAGGAGAAGAAGAAGAAGAAGAAGAAGGAGGAGGAGGAGGAGAAGGAGGAGGAGGAGAAGGAGGAGAAGAAGGAGGAGGAGGACGAGGAGGAGGACGAGGAGGAGGACGAGGAGGAGGAAGAGGAAGAGAAGGAGGGGGAGGAGGAGGAGGAGGAGGAAGAAAACCGCGCGCGCGCGTGATTTGTCGCGTCCCTCAGGGGTCGTCTGCGCCGCCGGTGGAGCTTCTTGCGGCCGCCGCTGACGGATGGCAGGCGCTGGCGCCGCAGAGCCCCCTTTTTTGCCTCCCCCCGCCCACCGCCCCGCCCCCCTCGGAGGCCTAAGCAGGCTGATTAACCCCGGCGGAGCAGCACGCGACCGAGGAGCAGGTGACGGCGTTTTGTCGCACGGAGCGGCGCGCTGCGAGCCGCGAGCGGGGGAAGTGCGACGAGATAGAGAGATGGTGAGAATGAGACGAACGTTTTTTGATGAGTGAGAATGAAAAGTTGGGAGTGAGAAGATGGGCAATGAGCCAGAATAATAGGACAAAGGCACAGGAAAAGATGATAACAGAAGAATAACGATAATACGGTGAAAATATCTGAGACTGAATCGACCAAGAGTTGTCCTTACAGAACGCAATATTGATTATATTTCCTGTTAAAGCCGTCCCACATTAGATTCTAAATGGCTTAAAAATCTAGACATTATTTAATAAAACCCACAAGTACTTTTTCTTATATTTTAACCAATACGTCGTACGATGTGAAACCAAATCAAAGATACAAAACTAGCGGAACACGTCAGATGTTGTTCTGCCCTCCATCTCTTTCTTTCTTTTTCCCTCTCCCTTTCTCTCTTCGTCTCTCTGACCCTGTCTGTCTCCGTATCTGCCCGCCTCTTTTCTAGTCCATCTCTCCCTCTCCGTCTCCCTGTGTCTTTCTGTCTCCGTCTCTCTCTCTCTCTGTGTGTGTGTGAATCTCTCTCTCTCTCTCTCTCTCTCTCTCTCTCTCTGTGAGTCTCTCTCGGCTGAAATTTCACAATCGCAGGGGCAGGATATGCAACGAAGACGCTCTTAAAACTTGTACTTCAGGGTGCTGCGGGTTGCGTAGAGCTCCGTTGCGTAGAGCGCCCTTTTCAGAGGCGCTTGCGTCAGCATAAAATAATCATCAACGCGCGTCTATTTGCGCAGGCATACGCACATTCCCATCGTACTACGCCTACATTATTCCCACTTCTCCACCCATTCTTCCCAATGCAAGCAATAAGTTATCGCAATCTGTTGAACGGTACGGCAGGGCATTAAGTATGAACCAAACAAAAAAAACATTGTTTTTATATATTAGATAGTAACAATGAAATGCACTTACAATATGTAATTCCTTTCTACTTTCTATTACGTAAAGACGTATAATGGCGAGGAAAAGGGAGCCTCGCGAAGCAAAGGGGCGTCCCAAGGCGTCTTGGACGCATCGATGTTTGGTCAAGGAGCAGCGATCCCCTTCCGCCAGCCCTTTTCCCTTCGGCCCTCGCCCGCCGCCCGGGCGAGCGAGCGTTGTTTCCTCCCGCGGGGCGCCCCAAGGGCTCGTTATTGGGCGTCATAAATAGGGCGGCCGTCGCCGAGCGGCGCGGCTAAGGGCCGATACGCCTGATTTGTGGCGCAGGCCGGCTTCGCCCCGCCCCCGCCGCCCTCCGGCTCCGCCCCCCCCCCCCCCCCCGCCGCGCCCTACGCCCGAAATCCTCCGCCGCCCGCGTCACCTCCGCGCGCTTTTGATACGGCCACGCCCTCCCCACCTTTTGATATTGCCCGCGCCATTGTCCACCACCCCGCCTCGCCCTCCACACGCCTCCAGGAACCGCCCACCACCTCCCACACATCTACCGCCTCCAGCTCCACCGCCCTCGTAGCCCACAACACAATCTCCACCCCATCAACACCAGGCGAATGCCGGAGCCGTACCCTAATAAACGGACCACAGCGCGCACGGTATTTCTTTCCTCTTCCTTGCCCCATCCTCACCGCTTACACTAGCATGCACCACACTCCACACATGGCGGGAGACCGGTGGGGAGCTTAGAGCTCTTCCCGGCTGTGATGGTTAAGATCAACGCCAGGCGAATGCCGGAGCAGTACCCTAACAAACGGGCCACGGACCGTGCGCGATCTTTCCTTCCTCTTCCTTGTCCTATCCTCTCCCCTTACACTAGCATGCACCACACTCCACACATGGCGGGAGGTCGGTGGGGAGCTTAGAGCTCTTCCCGGCTGTGATGGTTAAGATCAACACCAGGCGAATGCCGGAGCAGTACTCTAACAAACGGGCCACGGACCGCGCGCGATGTTTCCTTCCTCTTCCTCGTCCTATCCTCACAACTTACACTAGCATGCTCTATCACACATGCCGGGAGACCGGTCGGGGGTCTGGTGGGAAATACTTGGTTGGGGAAAACCCGCTAGTCGAACGTAAGTCGGTGTCGGATCTCGCTACCCAGCAGGGGAGGAACGCCGCCACCTGCGGAGGAAAAACATGTTCCACACTTACGGGAGTAACGACCTTAGCAGCTGACGCGTCCGCAATCATTAGCAATCAATGAATCCGTCCCGTCTCGCCGTGTTTCCCGCTGTCCACATCGCCTCCGCCTGTGTTTGCTCATGCCACGTCCTCCGTTCCCTATCGGACACCGTCCCCTCTAGCCTCGCCCGTGCCACATCGCCCCGCCCGTTCCTCCTCCTTCTACGCCAAACAATTGCCCTTGCCACATCCCTTCCCCATCGTCCACCGCTCCCACTTGCCTCTCCCTTTGCCATGTCCCCACCTCCTCCATCTCCCATCTCATCCTCGGTCTTGTTCTGAGCCGCCGCCGCCGCCTCCATCCACACCCTCCATTGCACACGTTGAATCCCGGTTGGCACACGTCCTCTATCTAGTTGTTCGCCCGACCATTGTCTCCAACGCCCTCCTCACCACACTTGCCATCCAAAGCCCTCCCACCTCGTCCTCCTTATTCGAGGGATTCCACCGCCTGCGTTTCTATCCCGTAAGTGTAGTGAGTGTAGTGTATGCCGTGTCGAGGGTAATGGCAGTGTTCCTCTATTGCTGGATGAAGAGATTCGCGCCGTCGTCTTGCAGGTCGGCTTGCAAAGGATTTCTCTGTTCAGGTATCTCCCACCAACGGGGCACCGCCTTAGCTGGGACAACTCTAACCCCCCGACTGGCCTCCCGGCATGTATGGTAGTCTAGAGCATGTATGGTAGTCAAGTGTGTGTGTGTGTGTGTGTGTAGGGGTAGGATACGCCAAGGAAGGGGAAGTAAAGATCGTGCGGGATCCGTGGCCCGTTTGTTAGGATATTGCTCCGGCATTCGTCCGGTGTTGATCGAACAAACTACCCGGCAGCTAGAATTCTCCTCCAGACAGCGACTGTGCTCGACCTAGCTCGTGTGAAAAAACCCTGCCACAGTCGGGTGTGGAACCCTAGTACTTTCCCGTCAAACGCACTGCAGTGACATCAGTTAATATTCTGAGCCACCTCACACGGCCGGGTCCAACGCGTTAAAAAAAAAGCGCGTCGCTCCGGCTGCGAACGCACGCACTCGTCACGTGGCGTCACGCGCACGACCCGGGCGAGGGAGAGGGCGGGGCGCGAGGCGGGAGTCGAGTACGCGTGCGGCGCCCCGCACGTCCCGGCACGCAATGCACTTCCGGTCCTCTCCCACCCGCAGAGAGCTCTCTGCGCAACAGCTGCTGCCGCAGCACAGAATTTCACTCGCAGGTCCAACTTAACTCGACGGCGGCAGGATATTCGACACGAGCCACACAGCTGGATCGAATGCAGTCGCTGTCGGGAGGATAATTCCAGTGGACGACTGCTCTGATCGGTAGTTTTCCGTGGTTTCTCCGATCAACACCAGGCGAAGGCAGGAGCAGAATTCTAACAAAAGGGCTACGGACCGCGTGGGATCATTCCTACGCCTTCCTTGTCCTATCCTCTCCCCTTACACTAGCATGCACCACACTCCACATATGGCGGGAGACCGGTGGGGAGCTTAGAGCTCTTCCCGGCTGTGATGGTTAAGATCAACACCAGGCGAATGTCGGAGCAGTACCCTAACAAACGGGCCACGGACCGCGCGCGATATTTCCTTCCTCTTCCTTGTCCTATTCTCACCCCTTACACACACACTTACATGCACTACTCTCCTACACGAGAGCTGAGAGCTTGTCCCGGCTGGGGTGGTGCCACGGTAGTGGGAGATACCTGGTTGGGGAAAGCCCGCTAGCCGTCTTGTAGGTCAGAGCCAGATGCCACCACCCAGCGGGAGAAGGTCACCGCCACCACCCGAGGGAAAACATACTCTACACTTTAGGGCTAAGGACTATTCGATGTGCCCGCAAATACAAAATAATATAACAGACACTTTAAACGAGTTTTTTTTTTTTTTCGTTTCAGAATGAGAAGCTGTGGTCGAGGATGGATTAGAATTATTCGGGTAGACTAAGAGCATCTGAATTCTACTTCTCACGGTTACGTTACCTTTAAACAACGAGTACGCGATAGGGTAAAAAATCATTATGCTGTTTTGGGACTTTCTAACATATATGAGCTGCAATAATTCAACATCGATATTTCTAGTTGGGTAGTAAAATATGAGAGGGACAGAGAGCGAGAGCAAGAGGGAGAGAAAGAGAGAGAGATAAAGAGAGAGAAAGAGATAAAGAGAGAGAAAGAGAGAAAGAGAGAGAAAAAGAGATTGAGAGATAGAGTGAGAGAGAGAGAGAGAGAGAGAGAGAGAGAGAGAGAGAGAGAGAGAGAGAGAGAGAGAGAGAGAGAAAGGAAGAAAGGAGTGATATTACGGAACAGGAAAGAAAGGAAGTATAAAAAATACGGGGGCAGCGAATGTCTAAGAAGAAGACAGAGAAAAAGACAAGGGAGCAATACGTAAACCCGAAAATCGATGCTGAAAGTGAATGTTCTCAAGCCTCACAGCACATTTTAATTACTCCGCAACAAACGCATGTCTGAAAGTCAGTTTCCAGCCACCGCCTCAATTCCTTTGCGCGGCCAACCACAGAGCTCGACAGAGAGCCAGATCAGAGTGGGGTGGCGACGGGATGCAACATGACGTCTGGGTACACGCGCGACGGAGTTAGAGCGAGAGGGGAGTAACAGAAATGAGAGAGACGGGGAGAACACATCAGATGACAATTTTATGTCGTACAAACGCATTTTTAATTAATCTGCAACGAACGCATGTGTTACATTCCTATCCGTGTCTTTCGGAAGCCTGGCTCTCTCTGGGTGGTTAGAAGAGAGACGAATGAAAGAATAGAGAAAGATGGAGGAAGAGAAAAGCTCGGGGAGAGGTACAGGAAGAAAGACATAAACCACAAGACAGGAAAAAAAAATAATGAAACGTACTTGTTTATTTAGTGAACGCGATTTTTTTAATTAATTTACATGGAATGGTTTTGTTAAATTCCTACCGCCCTGAACGCAGAGGTTAACTGAGTCTGGCTAGGCAGATGAACGGGGAATGGAAATGAGAGAGACGCAAGGTCACTGAAGGACGTGGAGAACTGCATGAAGACGAGAGACAAGAAGAAGAAGATAGGAAAGAGGAAAAAGAATGAAACCTACAAGTTTAGGTTTAGTCAAGCGAATTTCTAATAAGCCTGCAACGAACGGGTGTTCTCAATTCCCAACGCAGTCCTTTTGAACGCATACGAATACCACACAGATGATCACACAGATTGATCTTTTGCCCCATACGTCGCATTCAGTTTTTACTGTTTTTCTTTTGACTAAATAAATCTAAAATCTAAAAATCACAGCCTGGCTGCGTCTGGCCGTGCAGACGAGACGAGAATAAAAGGAAAGAGAGAACGAGGGTTGAAAAAAGGATGCGGAGAAATCCGAGAAGGAAGGAAGACAGGAAGTAGAAAAGGATGAAACACAGACAGGAATGAGGAAAAAAGGATAAAATCTACATGTTTAGGTCAGTCAACGCCAACATTTAATTAGGCTACAACGAACGCGTGTGTTAAATTCCTAACGCGCCCCGCCCCACAACCTGACTCTCTCTGGCCGGGTAGATGAGAGGGACGAAAAAATGAAAGACGCTGGGCCAGACAAGAACGCGGGTATTTACAAGAAGAAGAAGACAAAAAGCAGACGTCAGGGAGGAGAAAAAGGATCAAACCTACACATTTACCTTACTCAACGCTGATTTCTAATAAGAATTAAACGAACGTGAACTCAATTCCAATCGTAGTCATTTGTTTGCGAGCTTACTACACTTTCGGGCCGTGCAGATGAGACGGGATGAAGGGATGGAGAGAGAAGCACGGTCAGTGAAAGACTAGGAGAAACACAAGAAGGAAGAAAGACAGGAAGCAGAAAAAAGGGTGAAACACAGAAAGACAGGAACGAGGAAAATAGGTGAAACCTCCGCGTTTAGGTCAGTCAATGCGAAGTTTTTTTGATTAATTTACAACGAACGCATGTGTTCTATTCCTATCCCGCCGGGCCACTCAGCCTGACTGCGTCTGGCCCAGTAGACGATAAGGGAATGAAACAACTGAAAGACGCAGGGAGACGTACAAGAGGGAAGAAAGACAGGAAGCAGAATAAGGATGAGACAGAAAGACAGGAATGAGGAAAACAGACGACTGACACACAGCCTGACTGCGTCTGCGACTGCGATGAGAAGGGAATGAAAGAAATGAGCGACGCAGGGTCGGAGACGTACAAGAGAGAAGAAAGCCAGGAAGCAGAAAAGGGATGAAACACAGAACAATAGTAAAGAGGGAAAAGGATCAAACCTACGGGTTTAGGTTTCTCGACGCGAATGTTTAATTAGCCTCCGTCGACCGCGTGTTCGTCGGCCACTCAGCGCGGCTGCTTCTGGTCCTCGGGTGGGGGGGGGGGGAGGGGGTGCGCCGGCTGGCAACGTCGGCGCAGGAAGCACTGTGGCGCGGCAGAGCAGTCGGCGGGCCTCGTCTCGCCGTCTGCCTCTGGCGGGGGCGGGCGGAGGGAGAGGGGGGGCGTTGTCATGGAGACCGGGGTCGGCCGGCCGGCGCCTCACTCCGACTGCGGGGGCGGCGGCGGCGGCGGCGGCGGCGCGGAAACAGAGCAAAGATACAGTCCGCAGCGTTCGCCAGCCGCCCCAGCGACACCCCGGCGCCAGCACAGGGCAGGTGGCCCGTCTAGTGACGGTCAAAACATCGATGCATCACCGAACGATAAAAAAAACAAAAACAGACGTTTCAAACAGATGGTAGTTTTCCATCCTGTTTCTCTTTTTAATTAAATGAAAATTAATGAAATGCCGGTATGTTTTATTGTTTGGTCACGTACAAGTAATGTGTTAATAATAATGTTTATCGAATGCAATAAAGGAAATGAAACATAAACAGCTAGTATTCCATTTATTCACTTTCATTTATAAATAATCGAAGAAGAACATTCTGTATGTAATCTACATAAAACGTAAATACCAGTTTAAAGTATATTCAGCCTTAAAGCACTCTCTGTCGCCTTCATTATCTGAACTATCTTCTGCACAAACTAGGTTTACAATGTAGACATTGCCATACACAAAATTATCGAAAAAGATAACTTTTTTTAAACATCGATGTTTCTAGAAAAAATATTTCGATCTGAAAAAAACAAACATGGAAAACAAAACATCGATGTCAATTTATCTATATTTCTGGAAAAATATCGATGTTTTAAAAACAATGATTTTTTCCATCCTTACACCCGACTAAATCTACCACTGTCAGAAACCAAACCGTATCCACCATTAACGCCAGATTTAAGGCTCTTGGAGGAAAAATGTTCCAAGAGACATTTTAAAAAAGTTCGGGCTATTAAAATGAGAAACACATACCATACATTCTTGCGGGACATTATACCCGAAAACTTAAAAACCTCAGCAAAAATGAACCCCGGAGTCACGAAAAAAAAAGAAAGAAAAAAAAATCATGTCGGGACTAATTACCTTAGCAGTTGAATTCCGGAATCATGATACAATAAAAGCAGCGATGCCTGCGCGTTACATTCGATAACTCAAATTGTTCATCTTCGAATTGCAGAAAGCGATATTCTTCTGCAATAATTCACGCAGAATTTCGACCTTTGCGTCTGCGTTTGGCGCTAAAAGCAGAGGTGCGGGGAACGACAGACAGCGCTCTGCGGACAGTCGCAGTCACAAGCTTCGTCAGAAGGACTTCCCGAATATGCGTGTAACGCAAGTGCTACACGAAACCTTAATCTAACAAATAAACGAACTAAATTTCATAAACTATCTTCACTGAAAGAGAAATTAATAAACGTAGGTCTTTGAAATATTTACAAACGTTTAAAAAAAATTGTTGCGTCTTTTCCGAAGCGATTATCATTGCGTTCCGTCTTTTTCGAAGAATCGCGTTTCCAAACACTCGTTGGGCGTTCAGCGCTTGAAGTAGGGGTCATCCATTACGTTTTATTTTCGTCAAGCCCCGTCACGTCGTAGGCAGTGCATTTTATCCCGACGGGCAGGCACTCGGCGACGTTAGTAACAGGGGTTCCCAGACGGTCACCCAACTAAGAATCCGCGGAGTCTCGAATTGCTTAACTTTCTCATCACAGAGCGTAATTAAGCAATGCGGCATTTATTCTAGTTATTCCTTGCAGATGAAAAAATCGATTGCATTTCTTCACGAATTACATGAACAATTCATAGAAACGGTTAGCGACTCAATTAGTCGTATCATCAAATAATCTGAAATGATACAATTGGAAATAAGAAATAAAACTGTTTCAATATCACGAAATCATGGTATTTTCCACATTTGTGCCTGCAACTGTCGCAACTAATACACCATCAACATGCGGTGATTTGATAATGAATACACTATTTTTTCGTGTAGTTCGTATTACGAAATGGGCATGTGCGTGTAAAATGGCGCATGCACATGTTACGAAACAATCAGCCGACATGCAACGGCTTCAAATGGGTAGTTTAGAAAACAACAACCACGAATCTGTCTTTCGACGCTAGATCACGAGATGCTGATGCACGATAATATGGAACAGGCACAATCTAAATGAAAATATATTTGCATCACCATAATATGTAAGGTACATTCCCGTGGGGGACACGCAGATTGGAGAAAATAAACTAACAACCCAGTAGGAATTTGGGGATTTATTCGTTTTTTACTCTTTTTTCGGAGGGGGGGATATTGAAGAATATTATTTTTTTAATTTACTTCATAGAAATAACTTATTTTCGCACTTGAACAAACAGAAATACATTTAGCATAGCCCTGTAAAAAAATTGTGGGTCCAATGATTAACCCACTCTCAGTTTTAAGATTTCAAACTCCAATAATCATTACCAGTTTTCTTAAATACTTCTATGAGTAATGAGATGTAAGTTGCAAAACAAATTTGCATTTTGCTGAAAGTGCACACTGTACTTGTGTTGTCACTGTATTTGTAAGAGTTTGCTGTGATAGAGCTGGCAATACAAGCAAATGACGTTTGTATTTTATTATCAGTTCCCTTTACTTTGTATTTTAATTCTGTTTCGAGCATCTTTATAAGGATAAAAGTTTTTAATGAATCTTTCAATACATAAACTATACGTTTTGTAACTGTTATTGAAATAATAAAAAAAAAATCATTAAAACAAGTTTGTCAAGTCTTTTTACGTGAGTATTTACAACAAGCGCAGTTTTTTCTACGGGTGGCGGGGCAAAATTTAGCCAACCCTGGGTGGCCATTTTCAACGCCTCGATACCAGCGATAATTCGCTTTCCGAACACCAACCTCTGGCCGAATTCATCCTGCGGCACAAGACTACTGAAGGCGGAAGCCGTTAAGGCGGACAGGGGGCCATACGAAATTGAAAATGCCGGAATCCACAATCGCTCACCCGTAGGGAGAGCTACCAATTCAACATTCTCTGGGCTACCAATTCAACACTTCCACAGCAACCGTGGGTGCGATTTATACTACAGAAGGAGCCGTGAGTGCCGGATTCGCGTCAAACGTCTCAAATTGCATTAGCTGAGCAAAGCTGCCCAGCCTAGCGAGGAAGCGTTATTCCGAGTCCAGTAGCTTTATGATCGAGTCTCAAAGGTGACGGCTTGATTGATTAATCGATTGGTTGATTAGTAATTCCCGGCGCGTCAACTACTGTCATTAGACGCGAAAGTGTAGCACATGTTTTATTATGGCAGGGAGACAGTGGTCTTCCCCCACTGGATGGTGAGATCCAGTGCCAACCTTCTCGTCGTCTAGCGGGATTTTCCACTATCATATCTCCCACCAGTGGGGCACCGCCCCAGCCGGAACAAGCTCTAAGCTCCCGACCGGTCTCCCGGCCTTTGTGCTAGTGCAGTGCATATTTTCTTCCTCGGGAGGAGGAGTTACTCGTTACCAGGTATCTCCCACCAGCGGGGCACCGCCCCAGCCGGGACAAGCTCTAAGCTCCCGACCGCTCTCCCGGCCTTTGTGCTAGTGTAGTGCATATTTTCTTCCTCGGGAGGAGGAGTTACTCGTTACCAGATATCTCCCACCAGCGGGGCACCGCCCCAGCCGGGACAAGCTCTAAGCTCCCGACCGCTCTCCCGGCCTTTGTGCTAGTGTAGTGCATATTTTCTTCCTCGGGAGGAGGACTTACTCGTTACCAGGTATCTCCCACCAGCGGGGCACCGCCCCAGCCGGGACAAGCTCTAAGCTCCCGACCGCTCTCCCGGCCTTTGTGCTAGTGCAGTGCATATTTTCTTCCTCGGGAGGAGGAGTTACTCGTTACCAGGTATCTCCCACCAGCGGGGCACCGCCCCAGCCGGGACAAGCTCTAAGCTCCCGACCGGTCTCCCGGCATATGTGGTAGTGTAATGCATGTAAGTAAAGGGTGAGGATGGGACACGGAAGAGGAAGGAAAGATCGCGCGCGTTCCCTGGCCCTATTGTTAGGGTACTGTCCCAGTATTCGTTTGTTGTAATAGGAGAAAATGACGGGAAATTACCGACAAGACAATTACCAGCCGGCCGCTACAATTCTCCTTTAGACAGCATTAAACTCGACCTACGTACCTGACACGAAGACCCCGTCAGACATTGCAGTGGCATCAATTGATGCCCTGAGCCACGTAATCCGGTTTCAAATGAGACGGAATTTCATCCAATCTAATCAATTAATCACATTATGTTCCCACCTGAAGAAAAATTCCACCGGATGGTTGCTCTGAGCGGTAGTTTTCCGTGGTTTCCCATCACCATTCCAGGCGAATGCCAGAGCAGTTCCCCAACAAACGGGCCACGGGTGCACGCGATCTTCCCAACGGGCCCTTCTTCCAGATCCTGTTCCTTCCAGACTCGACTGCCAGTCGGGCCGAGGGGTGATGACGAAGGATATAGAAAAAAGTGCCCCGACATATTTACGAGAAACCATGCACTGATATCAAATCAAGGATTTCGTATCACAGGAACATGAAAATAACTTCCAAAATATAATTCACTGTTTCGTGTTCAATATTCAACAATTTGTTGGCAATGTCCATTCAGTGTTCACGGTTCATGTACATTAACCATTCAATATTCAATGGTTCACGTATAATATCCACCCAATATTCAATGTTTCATGTACAATATCCACCCAACATTCAACGTTTCATGTACAATATCCACCCAACATTCAACGTTTCATGTACAATATCCACCCAACATTCAACGTTTCATGTACAATATCCACCCAACATTCAACGTTTCATGTACAATATCCATCCAACATTCAACGTTTCATGTACAATATCCACCCAACATTCAACGTTTCATGTACAATATCCACCCAACATTCAACGTTTCATGTACAATATCCACCCAACATTCAACGTTTCATGTACAATATCCACCCAACATTCAACGTTTCATGTACAATATTCATTCAAAATTCAACGTTTCGCGTTCAACTTCCATTCAGTATTATAAATATTTCGTGAACAATGCCCCAAACAATATTTAACAAACGAATTTATGGATACCGCGCCCTTTTTCCGCGGCACCGCCATCGCCTTCTCCTCTCCAGCCCTAGGCCCTTGAAAGCCGCTCTTTTCGCCCTCAGATTTATCGGCGCGGGGTAATAAGTGCTTAGTATGCGGTGGCGGGGCGCGCCAGACAGGTGCTGCGTTATGCCTTGATGCAAGGCCGCCGCTATATCGAAAGGGGGAGGACCTCCGAAAACAGATGTTGCGGGCCGCGGAGGCCCTTTAAGTACGCGGTCGGTTGGAGGAGGGCCGAAATAGCGAAGCCACTGATTAAATCGAAAGAAACGTTTCTCGTTTTTTTTTGTGTGGGGAGGGGGAGGGGGCGAAATAAAAAGAAAAGAAATATTCACATAAACAGCGTCCTTCGATAAGGGCCTGAGATGTCGCTGATTAAATCAAAAGTGACGTGTGTTTTTTTTCTTTCTTCGAGGGGAAGTATTCGAGAAATGGAAAAAATAATAAAATCCCTGCCACATAGAGCTTACCGTTTGATGTAACTATCGACAAATGCAAGATACAGCGAAGTCACGTATATAACTGGAAGTTTTGGTTCGAAATGAGATTATTCGGATCAAAAAGTCCTAAAACATAAAAGCAATCGACTTCATTAAAAGAAGTTGTGTTTAGAACGAATCATTTTCAATTTAAAAAAAGTGAAAACTATGCTATATAAACCCTCCGAGATAAAACCATATCAAGAGCGTACAGGATACAATGTCAAGATGAGTGCTATTACATAAGATATCTGAGGTATGAATTTATAAAATTCCAAATAATAATTAAAATACAAAATAGAGTCTTTAATATACTCAACAAATGTATATGATATATCATCACCATACATACCAGCAATTTTATCTTGACTTGGCGTGCTGTGTTAGCAGAACGAAAATATTATTTACATCTGATATCTTGAAAACCACTATTTCTTCGTAATTTCTCAAGTATTTCACGAAAATCAGACATAGAAAAGTTTGGAATGTCTTTTCTCAAGACCAGGAGGGGTGGCTGACATCACCAACTGATGACACCGTACTGCCTTTGAGCGGGAGGTCCTAGGTTCCACTCCTGACGGTGGCAGGATTTTCGATAGTCGCGAGAGAGCTAGGTCGTGTTCTGTTGCTGTCTGGAGAAGAATTATAGCGGCCAGCTGGACTGATCGGTAGTTTTCCGTGGTTTCTCCGATCGGCACCAGGCGAATATCTGAGCAGCATTCTAACAAACGGGCAACAGACCGCGCGCGATCTTTCCCTCCTCTTCCTTATCCTATGCTCACCCCTCACTTACCCACACTTACGCCAACATGCACTAAAGTACCACATATGCCGGGAGACCAGTCGGGAGCTTAGAGCATGTCCCGGCTAAGGCGCTGCCCAGCTGGTGGGAGATACCTGGTTGGGGAAAATTCCCGTTAGCCGATTGTAGGTCGGCGTCGGATCTCGCCATCCAGCGGGGGAAGATCACCACCACCACCACCACAGCTCGAGTGAAAACATACACTACACTTACGGGACAAAAACATGCACTACACTTAAGGGACAAAACATACGATACACTTACGGGACAAAACATGCACTACACTTACGGGACAAAAACATGCACTGCACTTACGGGACAAAAACATGCACTACACTTAAGGGACAAAACCTGCACTACACTTACGGGACAAATTACCTTAGCCGTTTACCCACCCGGGTCCACCAATCAATCAATATTTTCGTCAAGTGCAGCCCGGAAGCAAAGCCGATATCAATTCCCGAAGCTTAAAGAGTTCCTCCTGAAAGTGCAGATCCCCGATAACAAAATTAAAGGCGAAATTGAGGCTGTCGCGGACGCCAATTCAAATTAAGAACTTAATTCCGAGCCCGATAGTGATCGCGAGACGCGCCCGGGAGAAGGACTTGCGAGCCGAGTAGCGCCGAAGAGAGCTGTAATTACAAAATTACAGAGTTGACTCCGGCTGATCGATAAGGGAAGCGCTCGTACAGAAGCAAGAGCATCGGGGTAAGGGGAGGGGGATTGGGAGAGGGAGGGGGAGGGGGAGTTGGCAGAGGGGGAGGAGGTGTGGGAAGAGGGGGAGGGGGGCGAGTTGGTGAACTCATGGCCGCCATGTAATCACCAGCCTTGGCAAGTTACCAAATGAATTACAATGGCTACAAAACTCCTCCCTTTGAAACTACCCCTGCGGCTTAGCATGACGGATTCGCCAACTACTTCCAAGTTCACTCTTCCACTGAGAAGCAGTTGCGCAACCGATGAGTTCCAAGGAAAGTAACGAAGTTACTCCACGGGAAATTCGATACAGTTTAATATGTTTATAATATAACACAGAGGTATAATTCTTTTCTATTTTGATTGTCAAAATCTGTGATCTGTGTGTTAAATTATTAATATGACTATCATAAAATCATATTAATGTGACTATCGTATAATATTGGCAGCTTCTTTTAATATATTTACCTATAATTCCGTAATATGGTTTTGATCAACGACATTAAATATTAAATTATTAAGTTATTGAAACATTTTTGGGTGATAGTAAGAAAACTGAAAATATAGTAGTAGAAGACATAGTAGTATAACATCATATCAATACGCTCACAAAGTCCTGATGTAAACAACCTCAAATCACATTACGAAAAGACGGTATTAAAAGGATGAAATGTGTATAACGGCACCACAAAACTCAAAAAAATGTTTTTTTAATAAGATTTTAAAGGTTTTTTAATTTGCGTCCGAAAACCGATCGCCACTAAAAATGTGGTGCTACTGGAACGATATCTGGTGGAACAATTCGTGAGATTTCGAGGGGTCCAATGCGGTTACGCAGTGTAAGTTTTGAGTTAGATTAGATATACGAGATATAGACTTAATAGACACTACAAGTATATAAAGCTACATAGAATCACGAAACTGAAGCTAAGAAATTGTTGACTATTCACAAAATTCTTAAGTGGGCTCAATCTAGCATTTAGGCACAGAGAGCGCAGTGTAGCTAAACGAATATCACAAATATCACTGGAACTCAATTAGATTCTTTCTTGGGGCAAGGTAACCAGAGGCCAGAACACCAAATAATTCATCCAGCCAGGTTGTCATCAGGCTCTCCGTAAAATTAAGTCTGCGGGTCCATACAGAAACCGAGGAACCCAGATTAAGAACGCATCACTGATAAGTGAAATTTTGAAATTTTTTAGTAAAATTTCGTAATAAAGAAATTGAATTGTATTATACTATTCATTACAATGTATTATTAATATTAAAACATTTGTTATTGCGGTTTGTGTATTTTTTAATTCATATTACAGAGTACCACATAATATCTGCTATCACATCTGAATTAATGATAGTTTGAGTCTGACCAGTCATTTATGACAGGTTACCACTAGTAGGCGAAACGAGGCAAAGCGAGGCAAGGCAAAGCGAGGCAAGGCAAAGCGAGGCAAGGCAAAGCGAGGCAAGGCAAAGCGAGGCAAAGCGAGGCGAAACGAGGCGAACCGAGGCGTGGGTCCCACGTGGTTAAACTTGCATCGACCCCAGAGCTGGAGGGGGGTCGGGGAACCCCCGGGGACGCGCAGGACAGCCGACCAGCCTCACCTGCGCGCCGCTTCCCGATTCTCCATTGTTCGCCGGCACAAATAAATCATGAAGCGGCAGATTGGGTTTTTTAAGACTCTGGCAACCCCCAAGATATAACGTTTGCGCGCCGGAAATAAAATTGTCTCGTTTAACTGTCGTTTTACGGCTAGAGGTACCGGTGTAACTAATAAAATCTATAATTATAAAAATTAACGATGATTCCAGTCAACATTTTAAAATTTTTATTAATAGACGTTTTGACCTTTATGCGTAAGTTTGTCTTCACTATATATCGGGTCTAAATATACATAGTTGTCATACAGAAGAACAAAAATAAACCACGAAAAACTACTGATCAGAGCAGCCGGTCGCTACCAGACAGCGGCTGAGTTCGACCTAGTATCCACCCACGTAACTAGTTTAGAAAATCCTGCCACACGGTTGGAATTCGAATCCAAGGACCTCCCGGTCAGAGGCACTGCAGTGACATCAATATCTTGAGATTCTTAAGACGGTCTCTCAAATTCGAATCCCACCCAGAAAATAGATAATTATTCTTGCCTAACACGCGTGCAGACGTGTGTGTGTGTGTTTATGAGTTTGTGTGCGTGTGTGTGTTCGTATGTATTCGGTCGTGGAGTCGTTCTCCTGTCCCCAGAGGAACTCGCAATTCGTTAAATGTCTACTGTGCATTTCAAGTAGTACTCTCGCGGTAAAAAAGTAATGAGAAAAAAAGTTCGATCTCTTTATTCCCAGACGTTAAGCCATTACTTCGGCGGCGGCTGCAAATGGGAATAAAATATTCAGTCGGGACTTCCCGTGGGATTTACAAGGGTTTGCAGCAAAATTAGTGAAGTGAAGAGAGTCGGGATTTGGAAATAGAATGTTGGCGACCGTCCCACCGAGGGGCGAAATTCCATAGGGTTAAAATGATGCATTTGACCATCAGGGGATGTTACGAGATGAATTTGACGAAATGCAATCGACTGACGGCAAAACATCTGTCTGTCCGTCTCTCCGTCCGAGTGTGGTCAACGCTAGGACCTAAACCATTCAGACGATTTTCTTCAAAATTGATATTTCCGAATCGATCTGACAGATGTCACGGCGCCTTGAATTTGAAAACGATATTTCAATTTGTGGAAGCACTTTACATGAAGCCCCTGGAACATTTTCAAAATTTTCTCAGAAATGGCACCAATTTTCTTCATTACACTTTGTCCTCAGATAGCATACAGAACATTTAATGGAATTGCGTTGGTTTTATTTTCGTTGAAATTGCTGACTTTTGAAAAATTGAAAAAGTTCACATTATGTTCGGCGTCTTTGTTCAGCTGCAATACTGAACGAATTTTTTTCTTTAATGAAATCTGTTCTTTAAAGAGATTTTAAAATACAATTATGTGCAATTACAAATGTAATTACATTTTTGTAATTACAAAAAAATAGAGTTGTTTTTGTGTAATTTTGCGTGACATACAAGCAATGTTCATTTTTTAAACAATTTCTTTCCTCAGAGCTGCTCTATCGTTTCTTTAAATTTTCTTCTCGTATGTATGAAAGGTCGGTAAAAGAAGCGATGTTATTCTCGTTTCCTCCAAAATTTTCATATTTAAAAATTATAAAATATAAGATAAAATTATTTGCTTTAAACAATTCCCGTTCTAAAAAAGCAGGTCTTTAAAAACGGTCATGAACATTTTTTTAAAGCAAGAATTTTCTGCGTAATGTATACTTGAATTTGATGCAATTTATGTAAAAAATATTTTCGTCAAAAACGGCTCCAATTTTTTTTCTTCCGGTAAGGATCCTGAACATTTAGGTGATGGAGATACAGATTTGCTTTCCATAATTGTTCTCATTGCTGCTGCTGCTGTTATTGTTGCTGTTGCTGCTGTTATTGTTGCTGTTGCTGCTGTTATTGTTGCTGTTGCTGCTATTATTGTTGCTGTTGCTGCTATTATTGTTGCTGTTGCTGTTATTGTTGCTGTTGCTGTTATTGTTGCTGTTATTGTTGCTGTTGCTGTTATTGTTGCTGTTGATGTTATTGTTGCTGTTGATGTTATTGTTGCTGTTATTGTTGCTGTTGCTGTTATTGTTGCTGTTGCTGCTGTTATTATTGCTGTTGATGTTATTGTTGCTGTTGCTGTTATTGTGGCTGTTGCTGTTATTGTTGCTGTTATTGTTGCTGTAATTGTTATTGTTGCTGTAATTGTTATTGTTGCTGTTGCTGCTACTGTTACTAGTGGTGGGAGGGTGGTGGAGGTGGAGGTGGTGGTGCTAGACGTGGAGGAGGCGAGCAGAGAGGCGATGGAGCGGCGCCAGGCCGTAAATCGGGGCGGCGCCAGGGGGCCATTACTCGAATTTACGCGCCAATAGAGGCAGCGCGGGCGATGGGGGCGGGCAGATTGGGCGAGGGCGGGCGTGGGGGCGGGCGAGCGCACGGGAGGCCTTGTGAGGGGCGCGCTGGAGGGACTGTTGAAAAACCGCGTTGAAGGACACGGTTGTAAGCTCAAGGGATACAGCACATGGATGACGTAATGAATGGACCGGGAGAGGTGGCTCAGGGCATCAACTGATATCATTGTCGCGCTTCTGACCGGTTCGCGTCTCGTCGGTCGCAAGGATTTTCGACACGAACTTGTCAGCTACGTCCAATTCAGTCGCTGTCTGGAGGGCAATTCTAGCGGCCGGCTGCTCTGATCGGTAGTTTTCCGTAGTTTCTCCGATCAACACCACGCGAATGCCGGAGCTGTACCCTAAAAAACGGGCCACGAACCGCATCTTCCCTTCCTTTTCCTTATCTGAACCTCACCCCTTACTTACACACACTCCAAGTACAACACTACCACTCATGCTGTGAGGTCATTTGGGAGCTTAGAGCTTGTCCCGGCTGAGGCGGTACCCCACTTGGGAGAGATACCTGGTAGAGAAAATCCTGCTAACGGACGCTAGATCGGCGCCGCATCCCGCCATCCAGCGGGAGAAGATATCCGCCACCTCACGAGAAAAACATGCACTACACTAAAGGGACTAATGACCTTAGCAGTTGACGCGCCATGAATCACTAATCAATTAATAAATCAACGGAGAGTATGCTGGAAAGTAATGGTGCCATGGATGACGTAGAAAAGGAGGATTGTGAAGGTACATGAGAGGACTTTCAAACAAGTCGTGACTGAGGACATGGTGATAGAAGTGGCAGGCTATGAAAATGGACGACGTGGTAAATAAAGCAGTAGATGACTCGGAGACGTGATGGTGCGGGACATGGAGAACATTATGGAGGACCTGGTGAAGTGATGGACGTGATGGAAGAAAAATCGAAAACGTGAGGAAAGAACTTACAGGAGAGGACATGCCGAGATGAGAGGATAGATGAGACGTCAGTAGTTCAAAAGACTAAACGCATGCTAATGTAGGACGAAACAATGTCGGCAAATATTTATATCACAAATTTACGAGGGAAGTTCATCACGTAAGGGGTCTACTATAATTTGGTGTGGTCATTGATGTAACATATTTCTCGCAGTGATCTGGGCTGTCCGGGTGACGCCGCGTCCATGGCTGAGGTGCTGACGTTTCGACCGACATATCGCGGTCCCCTTCAGGCTGTACTGCAATATGCGATATGTACTGCGGTATGTACTGTTCTGCGATATGTCGGTCGAAACGGCACCACAGCCATCGATGCGCCGTCACCCGGACATCTCAGATCATGACTCTGGCCGCGGAAGCCCACGACATCATTATTTCTCGCAATGTCTCCGGCATGTGACACCCCACCCGGGAGACAAGCTAACAGAAGCGTTGAATTATTTGTAGTTCCTTTTTGGGCATTAAGCCGATCATTTGGCTTCACGTCTGCTTATTATGTACAATTTCTCAAGCATACAATATAAGAGTTGTCCCACCCAAAGACTTGGCACGTGTTTCTCTACGAATGTCGACGACCTCAATCCGAATCCGAAGTCAGAATTGCGCCACTACCATACAGCATTTTAAAAAGAAAAAAGAAGAAAAAACAATCTAACGTGATTTTTTTTTCTTCGGAGGTTGTTGTCAGACCCAAAGAGTTGACATATCTAAGTATGTCGACTCGGTGAAACCGAATGAGGTGCCAGATTGCGCTCCCACCTTCTAGATTTTTTTTTTCTCAGAAAAAACGAACATGCAATTTACAATTTAACTGTGGTTTTGCGATTTAAAATTTTTAAAAATTCGAAGGAAGTGGCGCAGTTCGTCAGCTGATTCGGAATAAGCGCGTTAACATACACAGGGAAACATATGTCGAGTCTGAGTCAGGCACACGCAAAAAAGGTTGTCAGTGTTATTTGTATTATCATTATCACGTTTTAAACTAATCTTCTTTCTGAATTTTTGTTAGGACAAATCTGATTAATTAATTACCTGAAGAAGGCATATTCACTCTCCCCTTTTCACCACTTCCCACAGCATTCGCGTCCAGCTCATTGTTCTACCTGGCAGAATCAAATTTTCATCAGCACTATTACCACAGCACTGACCTCGTGGCTTGGTTGTTATCGAGGCCGTTACCGTCACACTATTCACCTCTTCGTGCTGCCCTATCTGCTCCGCAAACGGCCCCCACGTCGCTCCTCGGGGCGACCTTGGAACTCGCAGTGATGAACTTGCCTCCTGCACTGGAGCGCAAGGTGAAATGGTGAAACGCACTGGTGAAATCCACGCGTCCTATCTCCCGCGCAGCGCGCGTTATCAACTCCTCCGCTTCATTTCCTTCCCCTCGGTCGTCAATTCGCGGGTTCCTCTCTGCACGATGATTTCGTCCCTCCAACCTCTCTAACATTGAGACTGAACGTATTTTGCAACTTTGTAAAAATACAGTAGTTGAATTATAATATACATATACGTAATATACACACTACATAGTAAGGATATAATAAGCCACATTCTAGGCACTTTTCTGAATTTATCAAACACACTTATCCTTTAAACTTTGTCCTCTAATACGCACCTCACCATATCCTGAATATTCCACCTTGTTCACATTCTTCCTTCCTCAAAAAAACTCTAAAATATGTTCCCAATTTTTCTCTCCCGTCTCACAGATCCTTCATTCTCCCCCCTCACTATTATGCCAATATTTGCTCGCTCTCAATTCATTTCATAACCTATATCTTGTTATCCTACGGCTGACACTTTCCTTACATTTACCTTTTAAAAGGCTGGGAATATTATCTGAATAGTTTTATAGCTATTAACATACCTATGAGTGCTATTACTGCCGAGGCCAAAAGTTAAAAATCGAGGCGGTGCGTAATGGAGCCGAGATATTTGGACGAGGCAGTAATAGCTCTAACATTTCGTGGTATGTTCAGCATTTTATCGTCCCCCATAAAATCTCACGAACATTTTGACATAATTGCGATAGTAAACAAAATAAATTCTGTTGCTGCGGCATGTTATTACAATATTGTGAGATGCTGCTTGCGATATATCTTTTTAAACAATATTTGTATAGCGTGCTTCGAGAAAAGATGTATGTAAATCATTCTCCTGAACCTAAAAATACCTGAAGAAATGACGATCGGTGAGGAAGTTTGCGCGTCGACTTTCAGTGACGATACCTTCAGATCGTCAATAAATGTGATTACCAGAGAAGAGTTTCAGTTGGTGGAATGCAAGAAAAATGAGGGTTAATGTACCTACTATATATTTTTAATTGCACCATTAATATTATAATTCACAATAATTACAACAAAAACTAATATGAGTTTCTTTTATTCTGAATTGTATGAATCTGAATTGTTTTGAATATCGCCATTCCTTTTAACGGACGGCTGCCTGTCGCATCTTGAACAGACACAGGTCATTACGTGTGGCTGCTCATTCCTCTGATTTCATCTGTTTGATTACGTTAATATAACAGTACAGTATTAAGAAAAGTATGTTACCAGTGTGAAATGTTCCTGAATTAAATAATGATTTTTTTTTAATTTACTGTTGTTCTCGTTTCTGAATGGTTTACACGTTAATACACATTTTACTTTACACAAACTTATCATAACTTGCATTCTTCGCTGCATTGTCTTATCACCACCGGAATTCCATTGTCCTTGTCGGGTTACAATCTGTGGATCAGAGCTCTTTTGTCAATCTGCCCACTCAACCGAACTTCCGCTCATCTTTATAACACCCCGAATCAATGTGCCTCCCTCCTCTTCTTCTTTCTCTATTACATTTTTAACTGGTGAAATGACGTGTGAAACACCGCGCCCACACCAAACGGGCGATCATCACAATAACTGGGATGACGCTAACTACTTTTTGTTACAGAAAACCAGAACAAAGCAACTTATTTATGTAATTAGTACAAACGAAATGAGACTATACCATTCGATTCAAATGCTGTCAAAAAAGGCCACGACAGGATTCGAGTAAGGCATTTTGAAACGAATACGCCAAAGAGGAACACATTTAAAACGAAGAAAAATAGTAGTGAAGACAGGTTAAAACGGAGGACTGCAGTCTTAAAAAATACTAAATCACTGATTACGCAAATAACACAAAGAGAGAATTGAAGTGCCGAGAACGAAAACAATATTTGATGATAATTATTATGCATTAATGAATGTCCGTATTATGTTATATACAGACTAAATATTCCTGTGATTATTGTTAACTTATTTTGGTGTTTGATTCCCTTTTCTACCTAATTTTTAACATTAATTTCCCTTGATCTGCTGAGCAAATACAGAGTTACCACCTTGCTTTTACATGGACACTAGATGCCATTCTTCCTAATACAGTTTTTTTGGTGCTTTAACGTCGAATATATACAACCGAGCTTGTTACAAAACTAGAGCGAAAACAGCCTGTGTATCTAGTGTGTTATCCAACTGCAAGCATTCGCCTCCATTTTATTACACGGGAGTGACTCGGGGAGTTATGATACCAACACGTCACAGACATCTGACTGCGTCCATTAGCATAACTACATGCGAGCGCGAGCCACACCTATAAATTCGCTTTCATCTTCGGCCATTTACTCTCCGCTACAAATGGGGTTTGCGCGCACAGCTACACACGTACAGTTCGGCCGCGCACACGAGATCTCCGCTACTGTTTGACACCGAGGTGCGCCGAAACTGTCTGGCGGTGGGCGCCGAATGATTGATTGATTGATTGATTGATTGATGATTCCGGGGGGCGTCAACAGCCAAGACCACTCGTCCCGTACGTGTTGTGTACGTTTTTTTTATTTTATTTATTTTTTTTATTGGCGGTGGTGGCGGAGATATTTCCTTGCTGGATGGCGAGATCCGACACCGTCTTATACATCGGCTAGCCAGTTTTTTCTCAACCAGCTATCTCCCACCAGCGGGGCACCGCCCCCGCCGGGGAAGATCTAAATTCCCCATATGTGTGGTAGAGTGATGTATGCAGGTGTAAGTGTGTGTAAGTAAGGAGTGAGGATAGGACAAGGAAGAGGAAGGAAAGATCGCGCGCGGTGCGTGTCCCGTTTGTTAGGGCACTGCTCCGTCATTCGCCTGGTGTTGATCTTAACCATCACAGCCGGGAAGAGCTCTAAGCTCCCCACCGGTCTCCCGCCATGTGTGGAGTGTGGTGCATGCTAGTGTAAGGGGAGAGGATAGGGCAAGGAAGAGGAAGGAACGATCGCGCGCGGTCCGTGGCCCGTTTGTTAGAGTACTGCTCCAGCCTTTGCCGGATGCAACCTTTGCTGGTGTTGATCGGAGAAACCACGGAAAACTACCGATCAGAACAGCCGGCTGCTAGAAATCTCCGTACAGTGGATGAATTCAACCTAGCTATGTAGCTAGCGTCGAAAATCCAACCACTGTCGGGACTCGAACCCTAGAACCTCCGGGACGGTATGAATGGACGCCTTGAACCACTTCAGCCGGTGTGACACTGAAGATCCCGGCCATCATGCAGCCGGGAAGACGGATAAGACAATTATTGTTTTCCTAGCTGTAAATGTACGAAAACTGCACACTTTCTAAAGAGTTGTTTTATATTTGGAAAGTGCTTCAATCAAGCCAAGCTCGAACGGCCAGCCCCTTAACTGTGTTACAGCATAAGACTCGCTACTTCCGAAAGTAACCATGCTACAATTCCTAATCTTCGAGCTTAAATTGCAGAGAAGATCGAATAATTCCTTCAAATTTATCATCAAATAATAGCTCTGTCTTTTTACTTCGATATAATTTTAATTATATTCCTGGATTCTGCAACATTCTGACTACTCATGCTTGGAAGCGGGGGCATGCAAAAAATGTAAATCTCCAAAAATGTAAAAGAAAGTTCAAAAGGTCTCATTTGTAGAACACTGTTTAAAAATCATACTTTGGGCCACCGACTTTATTTCCCACTATCCACTTTTTCCCCACCTGTCTTCCACATATCCCTCATTAGGCCCTCGTCACATATCACATAAACGACCTTTTCTGTTGCAAGAAACCGTTCTTATCGGGCCTTTTAGGGCACAAATGATGACGTATTAGATTTTATGGCACCAATGATTGCGTCATCAGACGTTCAGCCAATTGCAGCGAGAGAATCGCGGGGAGGTAAAACTAAACGGAACAGTCGACCACCGTTTTCTCGCACAGATGTCAACTACCCGAGACGTGACAAGACAGTTGTTTCGAAAAATTAAGTTTGATTCTCTTATAAATTAATAATTATATTATACAAAAACGTAGTGTATGCAATTGGTTTCTAATGTTGCTTTATTGCATTCATACAAATTTGAAAAATCGCTCCTAATGGAGCTCGTATTCACAACATGAACTCATAATTGCAATAAAGCTTAACATTATAAACTAGTTGAATAACTACAATTAAGGGTGCTATAGGACGCATCGTTCCTTGACCTACATGCAATTATAATGTACGATGCATACATCTGTCTGTTTAAGTCATCTGCAGACCTCAAATATTTCGCTGAAATTCGTAGAATGCACGATTGGGATCTAATTCCTTACACCGCAGAAACACATCAAAAGGGTTTTATCACGATCGTTTCTTTAAAAATTGACAAAACCCGTCTTATTTGCTTCACTTATTAAACAGAGGAATATGGGGCACTGATATACTACAGTTGGTGCTGAAGACGGGCATCAGAATTCTGTCATCAGTTCAGCTTGCTTTCTCGTTTACCGGAGTTTCATAAGTTTGACTTGGCATGCCTTATGTTAACAAGATAAAAAGTTATCAGCACTGGCTCGTAGTTCGTGGCTTCGAGTACCTCTTGCCCGCGTGTGGGTTTCATGTGGGTTTCGCAGAGAATTCTTGTTTGCAGATCCGTTGATCGCGTAATGTGTTTAGAGTGTTAGGCCAGAGAGTTTTCCACTGTGATATTGACAGCAATTTTCTTAAAATCGCGAAGAAAGAAATATAAAGAATGTAAAAATTGACAAAATGGTAAAGAAGATAAAATGCAAATTTCGTGTTTTTGATTTTTTAAACTCTCGGTCTAAACACCTACTGATGAAACAATAAACAGTCGAATGAATTGTGCTCACTGCTATAGTTTCTAGTAGGTTGGACTGGTAACCGAACAGTTCTGCGAATTCCCGAACACCGTTTTTACATCACTCACACAAGTTGAATGACCTCAATAGCTGCAAAGGAAACTATTTTTTTTAAAATTTCTAGTTCTTTTTTTGCATGATCCATTTACAAGATCACGTTGAAATTTGTTCCGGTTTTTTTAAGGCTGTCTAATTTTTGGTTCCACAATTTCCTCGTCAGTTTCCTGTTATTTTTCTTGTGTTCTTCGATTTTTTACCAGTTTTTATGTTTACAGTTATCCCCAAATATGTTCATTTTTATGTCCCCCAATGTTTCGCAGAGTTTCAGGGTTATTATGTTAATGTTCATCAAGATCTTTCATTTTATTAAAGGGAGTTCGCTACCGCACTCCTTCAGTTGACTACATTAATTTTGTAGTGACCTTGTGATCACACTGTAATGTTTCAACATTCCACTTGATTTGCGACACCGGTATGACGGGCTCACATAATTAAATTCATTTATTAATTCAATCGTTTGTTCACACCTATATTCACTTGTTCACACCTACATTCACTTGTTCACACCTACATTCACTTGTTCACACCTACATTCACTTGTTCACAACTACATTCACTTGTTCACAACTACATTCACTTGTTCCCAACAACATTCACTTGTTCCCAACAACATTCACTTGTTCCCAACAACATTCACTTGTTCACAACAACATTCACTTGTTCCCAACAACATTCACTTGTTCACACCTACATTCACTTGTTCACACCTACATTCACTTGTTCACACCTACATTCACTTGTTCACAACAACATTCACTTGTTCACAACAACATTCACTTGTTCACAACAACATTCACTTGTTCACAACAACATTCACTTGTTCACAACAACATTCACTTGTTCACACCTACATTCATGTTTTTCATACCTACATTCAAGTTTTCATACCTACTTTCATTTGTTGATTCCTACATTCAATTGTTCCTTTCTTCACACATTAATAATTACGTTAATTTGATCCCTCATTTATTTATTTATTTATTTATTTTCACCTGCGCCGAAGTGGAGGTGCGCGCCGGCGTCAGTTGGGCTCCGTCGGCGCCCGCCCGAGTGGCCCAGCTGTGTAGGTGAGGCTGCGGGGGCGGGGGCGGGGGCGGATAAACACATGCAAATGGGCCGCGCAACACTCGTGAGCATTGCGTATGCCGCCTCCGCCGCCGCCGCTTTCTCCCTCCAGCGCATCGCGTGCACTGCACTCAGCCACTGCGCGCGCAGCGGCCGGGCTGGCGGCGGGCGCTAAGGCCGGCTTCCCACGGCGCGGCCGCAGCGCGCTTCCTTCAAGGAGCAGAGCTCTCCGACGCAGCCACCGCCGGAGCCACGGCCGCACCGCCGCCCGACCCTCCGGCGACGACGAACAAAGGGACCGGAGCAGGTAGAACGCTGCGGCCGCGGCGCAGTGGGAACGCTCCCATTTAAAGCTGTGTTCTGCTAGCGGTGGCGCGTGGCCCCTCCTCCGCTTCGCGTAGCTGGAGTTCGGCGTCGGCTGCCGCAGCAGCCGCCTCCCGCAGCACGTGGGAAGGCCTCCATTCAAACCAATGCTCTGCTACGCGCCGCGCTGCTGCGAAGCGCGCTGCGGCCGCGCCGTGGGAAGGGGCCCTAAGGCGCGACCCACGCGCCGCCGTCGCGGCGAGCGGCTGCGGAGGACGAGCGGGCGAGCCACCGCCGCTCACGCGCCGTCGGGAGGAAGCTGGACGCTCAAACGCGCTACTCGGCCGAATACAAGGGCTATTGATGAATTGATTGATTAGCGATTCCATGCGCGTCAACGGCTAAGGTCATTAGTCCCGTAAGTGTGGTGCATGTTTTTATCGCGAGAAGTGGCGATTGTTTGGAAGGCGAGACCCGGCCGCGACCTGCACGTCGGCTGGCGATTTCCCCCCAACTAGGTATCTCCCACCAGCGGGGCACCGCCCCAGTCGGGACGAGCTATAAACTCCCGACCGGTCTCCCGGCATCTGTGGTAATGTAGTTCTTGTAAATGGAAGTTTACGTAAGGGCTCAGGATAGGACAAGGACGTTCACGAGTGTCACAAATAAATATCACGTATGAATCCGCACATGCGTGCGGATGGCGTGGGGAGTTTCGCGTTCTTTTTTACGCCTGGAATCGCGTGCATCAGATTTTATTTTCTAGAAAGGAGAATTTGAGGGGTGCTGTAAATTCCGAAAGAGCAGGAAACTACTGTTTTATTTGGCAGTTATCACAAATATTCAAGGGACGTTTATAGTCCCATGTGACTATTTAGGGTTAATATTACATTTATGATAGGTCAGTTCTTATATTTCATATTCCTGTTTTTTCTAAACTTAATGCTGCATCCGCGTATGCTCCATGAGGAAAGAAATACTCTGTTACTTGGAAGTGGCATTTCCTGTTTACAACATTCTTTGCATATTTTGTAGCTTTAACTCCGTTCCCTTGATAAATGTAACTAATCTGTATGAAAATTCTATTCATACATACATGTACACACTTGCCCAGTTTTAATGGGCAAAACATATTATAAATATGATAAAAAATCTTTAATATATTCTACTTGGGCTAGCTGTGCAACCACAATGGTCATGAATTTCAATGTAAATTCACATGCGCAAACAAGGCAGCTTTTATATGCAGAGGACACTCGTCTTCATTCAACAGTTCACATACTCTGACGTTGCCGAATATTCTTTCAGGTCTAGAGCGAGAGAATACTAGGTAAACTAACGTAAACGATTAAATTTGAAATTAATCGTAACCTCCATCAAAACCAGATTACAAACCATATACTATCGAAACAGTTGAACGCTGTTTTGGGGGGCTGTGGAAAGCGTTTCCCCCTCCTATCACCCACAGAAAAGCAACAAAACATCTTGCAGCTCTCTGTAACCTCAAACAGAGCTTTCTGTAACCGCAGGTGAAAGCGATTTAAATGTTTTGAGTTTTCTGTATTGCAAACATAACAATTGAAATTTAACACCTGAAATTCTCAGACACTCTACTACAGCAAGTCTCAAGTTTGTAGTTCTTAAATTAAACACATTCCACCCACCCGGATTAACACCTTTTCATTTCAAGGAAATAAGAACGACCTTCATATAAACCACTTGCGGAGGTGTTTAGATTGTATATGTAAAATTGGTTTGTTTAGTATTCAGGTCAATTTAATGAGCCATATTTTACGTGGCGAGGCTTACGGCATCAAGCCAGGTCTTCCGCCTGACCATGCAACGTTTGCAAGTGACAGAAGACAACGAAGAACATATTACACACTTTTCAGACGAATTATTTTCTTTTATTTCACTACCTTTCAAACATAACCAAAACTTTATCTTAGGTACCTCTTCGTGCTATTTTCCTGAATGAGCGACTCGACTGCCTAAATCATTAGAACATTTTTTAATTCATGGAAACATTGTTTGAATTTGATTAGTGACTAGAAGAAAGTGAAAGAAAGGAATAATGTTTTTGCTAAAGAGTAAAGTCTTCAAATCTTGTCATGTAAGCTGTTGAAGTAACCCTGGGTATACGCCTACCCCATTTGGAGGGCTGTGTACTATACCGCTAGATTTCTTGACATACCACCGCTGCGGGTGCGGAAAGAGGACAGTGGCTACGTCGCAGCTTGAAAGGGCGTACCAACTATTGAAATGAACATAGCGCGCCAAAGCGTGCCACTAGAATTGCTACGATTATTTTGAAGGCGCAAGGTATATGTTGGCAGAACTGTAAATTGGTATACAGACCGTTCCGAGATAGATCTAAGCATCTCAACGGGCCGACCGAGAGAGGTGGCTTAGTGCATCAACTGATGTCACTGCAATGACTCTCATAGGCAGGTTCTAGGTTCGAGTCCCGACTAGCAAAATTTTCGACACTAGTTCGTCAGCTAGGTCGAATTCAGTCGCTTTTCGGAGGAGAATTGTAGCGGCCGGCTGCTGTGAACGGTAGATTTCCGTTGTTTTTCCCATCAACATCAGGTGAATGCTGGAGTAGCACCCTAACAAACGGGCCACAGACCGCGGGCATTCTTTCCTACCTCTTCCTTGTCCTATCCCTTTTCCCTTACACACATACTCACACTACCACACATGTCGGGAGACGGGTTGGGAGCTAAGCGCTTGTTCCGGATGGGGCGGTGCCCCGCTGATGGGAGACACCTGGTTGAGGAAAACCCCGTAGGCGCAGCATCTCACCATCCAGCGGGAGATCACCGCCTTCTCCCGAGGAAAGCATGCACAACACTAACGGGACCAGTGCCTTCAGTGGTTGACGCGGCCGGAAACTCTAACAGCCAGCCAAACTATCAATCAATGAAGCAGCCGTGCTATTCAGCGCTGTGCAAGGACTACGAGTACTAAGAAATCTTACGTGAGCAAATAACTAGAAGATTCAAAACAACAGTTACGCGGGACGGTATTCATCCTGCCAAAACCCCACGTTTCAATTTCTACGAGAGCAATTACATCCTTTTCTGAGGCCGCGATGATTCACGAGGTAGCACGCTGCCATTGACACGACGCGCTAATCAAGTAATTATGACTAATACCCCGTGTAACTGTGACAGGGGCCTCCCCCTGCTGCCAGCCACACTTAGGCGCATAGATCACGGGGGCCGCCCCGCGAGCCACGTGACGGGCGCGGACAATGGACTGACGCCGGGCGCACGCGCGTGATAGGGAGCCGCGTATTATGCGCTCGGGCTGGTAACGACGCGGCGGCATCTAGCATTACGCGAGGGGGAGGGGGTTGCAATAGAATGTGGCTGCGGTGATGTAACGGTTAGCGTATCGAGCTGTTGTACCCAAGTCTGCGTGGTCAAACCCGGTGGAAGCCGTGGATTTTTAAAGATTTTTCTTCGCACGCCTTCCTTCGGAGGGGAAGTAAAGACGAATGTCTCATGTTGTAGATTTACTGCATATAAAAATATGCTACCTTCGGTGGGGAAAGTAAAGCAGGATGTCCCATGTTGTAGATTTGGCACAAGTAAAAGAGGCTCAAGCCGAATAGAAACCTCTGAACCAAATTCAAAATCGTCTGTATCGTCGCTCGTGTGATACCTTCTTTCTCCGTTAGAAGATGAAAGGAGTCCAGCGAAATTTGCGTGGTCAGGCGGGGGAGCAGACCCGATGCAGGTCTGAGTCTCGGCACGTCTAAGGCATCATTCAATTGATAATGAACCGCAAGGGGTAGAGCCGCTGGTGCGATATCAGGTAGTGCGGTTATACACTTTCGGGCAGAGAACCGTCAGAAAGAGCCTTAAGGGGTGGCTTCTACGTACGAAGGAGACAGCAACAGAGGAGATTTTAATGCTAGTACCGGCGCAAATATTTATTTCAAGTGCTTAAAATAAAGGTTACTAGCTCAACGACTTTTATGTTGATGTATTGCAGTTAACAAGGTGAACTCGGTAGAAAAAGAAATAACAAGTTATATTGCAGTCATTTATGAACTAAATAATACATTTACGCCGAACTAAATTAATAAGTTTTTTTTTTACAAATTTAAAAATAGGTTTTGCCGAGTGAAATAAGGAGCTTGCATACATGTTTGTATGAAGAGAAGTTTCATAAAGATTAGTTGCAATTATCAAGTGAACGGTGTTAAAGCTAAAATATGCACGGAATAGTTTGTAAACAGGAAATGTTGCTAGCTAGCCTCAATAACCTACGGAATACAAATGAATATATTATTTACTTCGGTTTATGCACGGAAAAACGTTCACTTATAATTGGAATTAGTTAATATTTTAATTTTATTTCAATTTTATTAGTGTGGTTTGGCACCTACACAATGTATGTACATACTCAGAAGAGATTAATGAATCCCTTGTAAAGTGTTTTAAAATGAAATACTCAGAGAAATGGAAAATAAAAAAATCTCGATCTGTTAATACAACATAAGATTTTCCTTAAAAGCTTCCGAAACATTTCGATGTGTCTTTCTATTTCTAATAAATAAGATATATTTAATTGAAAATATTAAGTTTGTGTGTGTATAATGTTTAATGTGTCGGAGATATCTGTGACTTGAAGACTAAAAACAGAACGTATGGGGGAGGAGGGAAAGATCACGCCCGGCCCTCGGCCCCTTTGTTAAGGTTTTTCTGCGGTATTCGCCTGGTGTTGGTCGCAGAAACCAAGGAAAACCACGGACGATGGAATTCTTCTCTAGAGAGAGTGAATTTTCCCTAGCTCTACAGCTAGGGTCAAAAATCCGCCACCATTGTCACTCGAGCCGTAGAGACTCCCCGGTAGCCTATGCAGCATTCCAGATTCGCGCGGTTCATTTCGCCACTTGAGCTTCTATTTTTCTACTTGGTAGTTGCCATCCACGACGTGCGTTCATGCTGGAACCGAGCTGGGCGGAGCGGGAAAGCGGCGGAGGGGCGTGGCGAGGCCCGAAAAGCCCCGAAAAGCGGCGCCGCGCTCCAGTTCCTGCTGCCGCCGGTGCGGGACAGAGGGGCGGGGCGGGGGCGGGTGCGGGGCGGGCGCGGGGCGGGGCGGGGGCGGGGCGGGGGCGGGGCGGGGGCGGGGGCGGGGCGGGGGCGGGGCGGGGCGGGGGCGGGGCGGGGCGGGGGCAGGGCGGGGCGGGGCGGGGGGCGGGGCGGGGGCGGGGCGGAGGGGCGGGGGGCGGAGGGTCGGGGGCGGGGGGCGGAGCGGCGGCAAGGGGGGCGGAGGGGCGGCGGCGAGGTGGGTCGCCCCCGGAGAGAAAGTGGCTGCCGGGCGGCGACCGCCCACGCCGCCACTCACAGCTCCACGCACGCACCGGGCGACGAGCGGACGCTCGAAAATAAACATCACGTTTAGCTCGATGCGAGACGCGTTCGACAGCCGTCATCAATCGAAGCGTTCAACTTTCAAAAGGGAGTGATCCTAAGGTTCCCAGAATCTCCCCACTACTGTCCTTGGGTATGCGGTCAGCCATGTTGCTGATCTCAACACCTCCCAAGCTGATGAGACGAATTGAAGTCGAAACAGTGTAGCAAATGATGACATAGGCATGAGCCAAAGAATATATTTACTAGTGTTTGCCAAAGGGTATCTTGTTTAAAACACCTTGACCAATGAATCCCAAATACCACTCAAAAATTCAACGTCAAAAGAAAGTTTTTGCAAAACGGGAAATCCATGTGGTGAAACATAACTGCACTACGTAAATAATCTTTGATGCAAGTAGCTTTAAAATGACATTAAAATAGAAGAAATCATCGAAAAAAGCATTAAAATTTATGTGAAAAGGTAAAAATAACTTATTAGTCGAAATCGACTAAATGCTAAAAATTACGTCTAAAAATGGATAATTTCGTTTTGTCTTATCATAAACAATTTCTAACCTAAACGGCATTGATCTAAAGGGAAAATGAAAAAAAAAAGACATTGCTTTAATATCCCCCTATTCATAACATTGGTCTGTTTTTCATCCACTTAATACTTAGGTTACGAATTGATATTCACACACTTCCGTTCCTATACAAAAGCCTGAAATTGAACTACGAAATAGGAAAAAGCAATAATTGGAATACGAAATTTTTAAAGCATCCTTTAATTTAAAGCATCTTGACATTTTCCGTAATTGCTCAATTTTCTCATTTAATATTTGTATTTTCCTCCGAAACGTATCACTTAAATGTAAAATGTGCAAGCAGAAAGAAAAATCGAATAAGTGGAATGCGAGTTAAAACGTCAGTTAATGAACTTACCAAATTCACGCTGTTGCGAAAAAAAACAGTCTATCAACATTTTTCAATTGGATTTTTAATTACTTAATTCTGTTTAAATAATTCATTCCCGGGCAAAATGTAATTAAACATAAAATAATGATTCAAATTACAGTTGTGTTTTTCGACTTCATTTAACGCACACCGAATTTCACCACCAAATAAATATCCATCGTATTTATGTAGCATAGAATCATAAGTAAGGTACAACGTTTTTCCCCCACTTACCTACAGAGCGTTATAGAACGGAAAATTAATTTCCACAGAATGCAATCTGTTTCACATAAATTATTAGTTTTTACAATACAATAGAGTGTGTACAATTCGAGGCTCGATTGTTCGAGTTTTCCATAAATCCGATTTACCAAAACATTATTTAAAATAAATAAATATATCCGAAATATGTGAGTCACACTAGAGGTAGCCATGAGATACGTAGAACAACAACCTGAGGCAACTCCAGCCGACAGTGTGATGTTCAGAAAATGGCCTGATATTGCCGCACGTTAACGAAACAATGTACCTGAACAAAAAACAATTTACAACTAATTCAAGATATAATACTCTTACTCATTAAGCAAAACTAATACGAAAAAGGTTATCGTAAATAATTCTCCCATTGATTTCTGAATTATTTAGTTTTAAAATTACGATTCGTTTGCCTTGTCAATACCAACTCTTGCAGGAAATTCAATATAAAAATAAGTAAATATTAATAAAAGATCTCCATTTTAAAATGTTCAACATTCTAGTGGTTTTCCGAAGCATACAGATAATCCCTATAAAACGTCATAGACGATTTTCTTACATTAATTCATTAAATGACGGGACTTTCATAATTGAATGGGTGAGGTAAATAATTCTAAAGATTTATTTAGAAAAAATTGAATTGTTCTATATGAAGATTGATATTAATACAAGATATCTGCAAATAAATGGCGTGGCTACGAGAACTTCGGAAATGTATGTTGTATATTGTGGGACAACGGCAGTTGAAGGAAGTCGTACGATATATGCTTTTCATTTTCGACTACATTATTTTGTCGTTATGTAAAAATATCAAACACAAATCGATGATTTTAAAAAGTCGATGCTTTGAAAACATTAACATCAATATCACAATCGTTCCTGAAGGTTATGCAGCGCCCCATGCGAGAGACAAACTCTCCGCTGTCTTACCGTACCTTGACAGTTCTGCAAAGTCCCAAGCGGATGACAAAATGACCGCTGCTTGAAAGTTATACAATGCTCCATGAGACAGACAAATGGCCGCTGGGTGTCTTACCGTAGTTCGATAGCTCTGCAATGCCCTATACGATAGAAAAAATAGCCGATGCCTTATCGTAGTTTGACAGTTATGCAATGCCCCATACGAAAGACAAAATGGACGCTGTCTTAGGAGTCGTAAACATTTAATTTTCTTTCACCATTCAGTAAAACAAAAATACTGAAAGAATGGCACACAGAACGACGGATTTTGTTGCAAAACAATTTGGCTATTCTAAGGCAACCAGATCACCCTTAAGCTTAGCCACAGACACAGTGCCCCATGCGAAAGACAAAATGGCCGCCGTCTTAGAAGTCGTAAACATTTAATTTTATTTAAAGATTCAGTAAAAAACAACAACAAATACTGAAAAATTGCACACAGAATGACGGAAATAAAAATAATTTGGGTACTCTAAGGCAACCAGATCTCCCCTGAGCGTCGCCACTGACAGTGCGCCATGCGAAAGACAAAATGGCCGCCGTCTTAGAAGTCGTAAACATTTAATTTTATTTAACGATTCAGTAAAAAACAACAAATACTGAAAAATGGCACCTAGAACGACAGGTTTTGTTGCAAAATAATTTGGGTACTCTAAGGCAAGCGGATCTCCCCTGAGCGTCGCCACTGACAGTGCGCCATGCGAAAGACAAAATGGCCGCCGTCTTAGAAGTCGTAAACATTTAATTTTATTTAACGATTCAGTAGAAAACAACAACAAATACTGAAAAATGGCACCTAGAACGACGGGTTTTGTTGCAAAATAATTTGGGTACTCTAAGGCAAGCGGATCTCCCTTGAGCGTCGCCACTGACAGTGCCCCATGCGAAAGACAAAATGGACGCCGTCTTAGAAGTCGTAAACATTTAATTTTATTTAACGATTCAGTAAAAAAACAAATACTGAAAGAATAGCACCTAGAACGACGGGTTTTGTTGCAAAATAATTTGGGTACTCTAAGGCAACTGGATCTCCCTTGAGCGTCGCCACTGACAGTGCCCCATGCGAAAGACAAAATGGCCGCTGGCTGACTGCCTTACCGTAGCTTCCACACTCCGATCTCGGCGTAGCGGCCGCCGCCGCCCGGCGACGACGCGTTGCTGCCGTTGGCGCTGCCGTTGCTGCTGGCGGTGTTGCTGTTGTTGTTGCCGCTAGCGCTGCGCGTCAACAGCCGGGGCGCCGCCGGCTTGCCCACGTGGTGGTGGTGGTGGTGGTTGATGTTGTTATTGTTGTTGTTGTGGATGTTGTTGAGGATGACCAGCGCGTCCCCTTCGGGGTCCTCCGACATCGGAGGCAACATGGCGGGGCGCGCACTCGACACTACGCGACGCGATTTACAAGCACTCGCTCCGGCAGGCGAAACTAGTCACTGGAAGATTGCGCGGAGACATGTTTGTCATTCGTAATGGTTTCTGAGAATCCGAACGGCTCCCGAATGGGTTCTGCGATTCGGGGCGTTTCCTAGGAGGTAGTATATGCGTCGGGTACGAACGCTGCAATTCTGCAATGGAAATATGCATTCGTTGTGGCTTTAGCTTATATGAAAAAAAATGCCAAATCACAATTTTTTTTTCATTGCAATATTTTCATAATATTTCAGAGTAATATAACCAATTATTTTTTTAACATTATAACTATTAGACTGCAAAAGTTTAAAATGATGTACTTCACAATATTCAAATAAAATTCTTAATAAATAAAGATTTGAAATTCGTGAACTCAATTCACTAATAGTTTTAAGAACATTTGCTCTATCGTACAACACGTTTAACACTTAAATTTGTGTTGTAGGAGTTGGTATTCGTCTTACAAAGAGAGAAGTAGTCAAAATTTATATAGCAATATTTTTAACTTATTGCAATTTGGCACCAAATAGTATTACTTTTATTAGGAAGAGTTTAAACTCAGACATCTAAATATCAACATTCAAACACTCAACCATATTTCTCGTATTCGCAGTTTGAACAGTGAACTTCAAGCAGTAAACAACACAGTATAAAACAACTTCAAGCAGTTGCCCGAAATCTTATTTTCAAGTAATACACATACAGTTAAACATTTTGCATCACCTTGCCAAGTTAAACATTTTTCCATTTACAAAGATACTTTTAACTCTATATTACAATAATTATATTCTTCTAAGTCAAAATGATTTCAAATAGAACTCAATCTAATCGTTCGAAATATCCAGTCGTTCACTCCATTCCAAAGTTCGAACTATCCGAAGTTCGAACTATCCGAAGTTCGAACTATCCGAAGTTCGAACTATCCGAAGTTCGAACTATCCGAAGTTCGAACTATCCGAAGTTCGAACTATCCGAAGTTCGAACTATCCGAAGTTCGAACTATCCGAAGTTCGAACTATCCGAAGTTCGAACTATCCAAAGTTCAAACTATCCGAAGTTCAAACTATCCGAAGTGCGAACTATCCGAGGTGCGTAATTTTCCGAAGTGCGAACTATCCGAAGTGCGAACTATCCGAAGTGCGAACTATCCGAAGTGCGAACTATCCGAAGTGCGAACTATCCGAAGTGCGAACTATCCGAAGTGCGAACTATCCGAAGTGCGAACTATCCGAAGTGCGAACTATCCGAAGTGCGAACTATCCGAAGTGCGAACTATCCGAAGTTCGAACTATCCGAAGTTCGAACTATCCGAAGTTCGAACTATCCGAAGTTCGAACTATCCGAAGTTCAAACTATCCGAAGTTCAAACTATCCGAAGTTCAAACTATCCGAAGTTCAAACTATCCGAAGTGCGAACTATCCGAAGTGCGAACTATCCGAAGTGCGTAATTTTCCGAAGTGCGAACTATCCGAAGTGCGAACTATCCGAAGTGCGAACTATCCGAAGTGCGAACTATCCGAAGTGCGAACTATCCGAAGTGCGAACTATCCGAAGTGCGAACTATCCGAAGTGCGAACTATCCGAAGTGCGAACTATCCGAAGTGCGAACTATCCGAAGTGCGAACTATCCGAAGTGCGAACTATCCGAAGTGCGAACTATCCGAAGTGCGAACTATCCGAAGTGCGAACTATCCGAAGTGCGAACTATCCGAAGTGCGAACTATCCGAAGTGCGAACTATCCGAAGTGCGAACTATCCGAAGTGCGAACTATCCGAAGTGCGAACTATCCGAAGTGCGAACTATCCGAAGTGCGAACTATCCGAAGTGCGAACTATCCGAAGTGCGAACTATCCGAAGTGCGAACTATCCGAAGTGCGAACTATCCGAAGTGCGAACTATCCGAAGTGCGAACTATCCGAAGTGCGAACTATCCGAAGTGCGAACTATCCGAAGTGCGAACTATCCGAAGTGCGAACTATCCGAAGTTCGAACTATCCGTAGTTCGAACTATCCGTAGTTCGAACTATTCGTAGTTCGAACTATCCGTAGTTCGAACTATCCGTAGTTCGAACTATTCGTAGTTCGAACTATCCGTAGTTCGAACTATCCGTAGTTCGAACTATCCGTAGTTCGACCTATCCGTAGTTCGAACTATCCGTAGTTCGTATTATCCGTAGTTCGTATTATCCGTAGTTCGTATTATCCGTAGTTCGTATTATCCGTAGTTCGTATTATCCGTAGTTCGTATTATCCGTAGTTCGTATTATCCGTAGTTCGTATTATCCGTAGTTCGTATTATCCGTAGTTCGTATTATCCGTAGTTCGTATTATCCGTAGTTCGTATTATCCGTAGTTCGAATTATCCGAAGTTCGAATTATCCGTAGTTCCAAGTGTCCGAATGTCCGAAGTGTTCGAATGTTCGAAGTGTCCGAAGTGTTCGAAGTGTCCGAAGTGTTCGAATGTCCGAAGTGTTCGAATGTCCGAAGTGTTCGAATGTCCGAAGTGTTCGAAGTGTCCGAAGTGTTCGAAGTGTCCGAAGTGTTCGAATGTCCGAAGTGTTCGAATGTCCGAAGTGTTCGAATGTCCGAAGTGTTCGAATGTCCGAAGTGTTCGAATGTCCGAAGTGTTCGAATGTCCGAAGTGTTCGAATGTCCGAAGTGTTCGAATGTCCGAAGTGTTCGAATGTCCGAATGATCCAAGTGTCCGAATGATCCAAGTGTTCGAATGATCCAAGTGTTCGAATGATCCAAGTGTTCGAATGATCCAAGTGTTCGAATGATCCAAGTGTTCGAATGTTCGAATGATCCAAGTGTTCGAATGTTCGAATGATCCAAGTGTTCGAATGTTCGAATGATCCAAGTGTTCGAATGTTCGAATGATCCAAGTGTTCGAATGTTCGAATGATCCAAGTGTTCGAATGTTCGAATGATCCAAGTGTTCGAATGTTCGAATGATCCAAGTGTTCGAATGTTCGAATGATCCAAGTGTTCGAATGTTCGAATGATCCAAGTGTTCGAATGTTCGAATGATCCAAGTGTTCGAATGTTCGAATGATCCAAGTGTTCGAATGATCCAAGTGTTCGAATGATCCAAGTGTTCGAATGTTCGAATGATTCAAGTGTTCGAATGTTCGAATGATCCAAGTGTTCGAATGTTCGAATGATCATGTTCGAATGATCCAAGTGTTCGAATGTTCGAATGATCCAAGTGTTCGAATGATCCAAGTGTTCGAATGTTCGAATGATCCAAGTGTTCGAATGTTCGAATGATCCAAGTGTTCGAATGTTCGAATGATCCAAGTGTTCGAATGTTCGAATGATCCAAGTGTTCGAATGTTCGAATGATCCAAGTGTTCGAATGTTCGAATTATCCTTTCGAATAATATAAAAGTTCGAATGGTCGAAAAGTAAATTATCCAATGGAAAACAGGAGAAATCCACTACTTGAAACCTGCCTGTTCATAAATTCGTCAATTTGAGGGGGGCCGAACTGGCCTAATTGTAATTCTGTTGGTGTGCGCAGGAAGCGCGAAATGAGGAGAGGGGAGAGTCATTCGCATCGCGGCGAACGAACCGTCGCAGCTTCTCGAGGAACCGGTTCTCCGCGCGTTCAGCGAACCAGAACCGTCGGCGCCGGAAGCCGCGAGTCTTGAACCCCGGACTGCGGCGGGCGCGGCCGGGGAAAGCGGGAACGCGCAATGACTCACCGACACGACAATGGGAAAGAAAAGCCGACGACGTCGCTCAGTAGGCATTGTACGAAAAAGAAATAAAAAACAAGATTGTTGATCTCAACATTCACTGACTCGCTGAAGAGAAGCTGCAGAAATTTCAATAACAGGGCTGGGATTGGTATTTAATTACTTATTTGTTTGTTCATTAGTTGCAACGAAACTTTTGTGAATACATTACGAATTAGGGTTTTTGAATTGATTTGAAACCTATTTAATTATTCATATTTGTCCATATTTCCAGGTTTGGTATATATTTTCACGTACGACATTAGTCATGAAATGTTTGTACTCATTACTAGAGAGAGGATTTTTATTCCTTAAATAGTAGTGAACTATGCAATTAAAAATATGCATTTATGATCTAAAAATTCTTATATATGCGCCTTAATATGCAATAAAAATTAGTATTTCATTTCATGTGCAAACCTTTCTTGATAAGATTCAGGAGACGTATGTTTGGAATGAAGAGATACATTTTTGTACAAACATAATGCAATCTATCTTACTTCGCAGGAGAAATAATTGAAGTAAATATTCACCTTAGCGAAGTACATTGTATGTCTTGTTGCATTTCTTTTACTTCGTTTAAAAAATATATCAAGAAATATCCTACATTTTACACATATCCAATCATCTAAAGAATTCGAACGAACGAACGCTCGCCAATAAATAGTTGATTCCGGGAAAATATGAAACATTTTAGAGATTAAATATCTATTTTAATGAAATATGCAAACTATACTCTTATAATTACACTAATATGTACCATCAGGAAAACTCAACCAAATATACACAAACATGTTAGTCTACCTAGTGTCCAATACTAATAAAATGTTAAGAAATTTCACTTAGCTATGCTCTGAAGAAACGGACACAAATATGCAAAATCATAAAAGTCCGGTCCCTACTAATTACTAATGACGTCTCATTTACACGACCTATAACAGCTTTTCATTCTGGGTATACTATTCGCTTCGTACATGCAAGTGTGAAAGGCACTAAAAGTGGGTGACATTGTTTAGTTGTACTTCCTTTTTCATGAAAGAGCAGAGAATCTGAATTTTACACTCGTCTGATACGTCACGGCGTGTTAGACTTAATGATGTTTTCCTTTCACTACATCTGATTTCTTTTCGAGTGAACAAGCAGTAAGTATGTTAAGTAAGTGTGGATATTATGGGCATCATATGTTGCGTCCCGAATACAAAGTGATTTCTTCGCGATATTTCCAAGAACCATTTACATCAAGAAGGATCTTAAAAAGATGTAGTTAATAATTGGTCACTATTTTATCCATAATTAAAAATATATTTTCTTCATGCACATTGCAGATGTAAATTTATAGTCAGAAAAAGGTGTATTCACCCGCAAAGCGTGAATCACAACACAATGTGTTTTGAAATAAAAGAAAACAATGGACAATACATTCTTGATGGCTTTGCAAAGCAGAGCTAAGTTTTTAGTAATCATTGTTTTCTGCCAAGAACTATTCAGCAAACTACCATATTACATTGTGCTCGTCATTTCAGTAACCATTATCAGCACAAAAATGTTGGCAGTAAACCCAACAAAAGGATGTTTCCTTTAGAAATTACGCGAAGATTTCATACATAAATTTGCAACTTCAAGGAAATTGAAATCTTTAGAATGTTTGAAAAGCTGACTACAACTTCAGCGCCCCTACAGGAAAAAATTATACCGTTCAGTCTTTGGGTTCGTCGCTATTTCGGAAAAGAAAAAGCAAATAATTCATCACCTCCTTAGCTAGGATATTTTGTGAGCTCTGAAGGAGAGGTTACAGGATTCGAGTCCCAACGGTGGCAGGAGTACCAACTCTAGCTGCACAGATAGATCCAATTCAGTCGCTCTTTGTGCGAGAATTCTAGCAATCGGCTGCTCTGATTTACCTACGAAAGGGAATACACCACCAAATGAAATCCCCTAACTTGGTAACACTGGAGTAAACATTGCGAAAAGTAAACGGTTTTGCCTTGTCTGGGCGTGGACAATAGTAATTCTTGTCAGTGGCTGTTGGTTTTGAGCAACTAACCAAAAAAATAGTTATCGGAAATTTTATTTACACCATGAGAAAGTTTTTTTTTATTGAAACATGGAAGTTTCTGGAAAAATATATCGATGAGAAGAAACCATTGAACACAAAACATCGATGTTTCTGGTGGACAATATTGATGTTTCAAAAATACCGATGATTTTTTGCCGTCCCTAGCCCCGGACCGCGCGTGTTTTCCCCTTCCCAGCATCTCATCCCAAACGGCGTGGGAGACCGTTTCCCAATGGGCTGACACGACAAACAGCGCGGCACACGGGCTGACCGCAGATACGCGACGGGGCGGGGCGGGGCGGGACGGGGCGGGGCGGGGAGGGGCGGGGCGGGGCGGGGCGGGGCGGGGAGGGGCGGGCGTGGTGGGCCGTGGCGGGGCGGGGCGTTAGGTGGCGGGGAGGGGCGGGGGCGGGGTGGGGCGGGGCGGGGGGGGGCGGGCGGCGCGGGGGCGGAGCGGGGGCGGGGCGGGCGCGGGGCGGAGCGGGGCGGACCGGGGCGGGGCGGGGCGGGGCGGGGCACGCCAAGTGGGCTGTTCACGTGGTATGAGTGACGCTCTTTCAAGCGATTGAAAGCGTCCTTTGGCAGAGCATCAGCTCTTATGGGATCATCCAATTGGGAGCTTCAGCGTTACTACAGTGTCGTCACTATGGTGATGATCGAGATTCCGTTTGGATGACACGTAACACCTCTCCAGAATTCGTGAGAAGCCTATTCGATTTAGATTTCGATTTCTTTGTTCATATATCGCAATTGTCAGAAGTTGTGAGTATGTAATCTATGGTTCCTGTGACGCCTAACGGCACCACTGTCACTTTGGCCCATTGGGTGATAAATAAACGCAGAGATTTTTTTTCAGAAAACAGTCCGAATCAAATGTTTACAAGCGGAGTTCAATTGAACAAAATCAAAAAGACTTGATTACATCAGTAACATACCCAACAGCTTGAGTTGTTGATCTGAACTGGTAAAAAAAAATAAAGTAATTCTTTGTTTTTAGGGCATTTGAAACACATTTTCAGAGCATTTATTGATAATTTTTGGCAATGTTGTAAGGTCATCCAATTCCGTCCCCAAGTAACGATGTTTAAGTTTCCGAGTGAATGCCGCCTTAACAGCTGATGATCTGTCAAAGGACACCATAAATAAATCAAGGTATTGTGTGGGAAACGCGCTTACTCGGCGATGGTGTAACGGTTAGCATATCGGACTGTTGTACCCGAGTTGGCGGGTTCAAACGCGATCGAAGCCGTGGATTTTTAAGGGCGAAAAAATCCTTCGTACGCCTTCCTTCGGAGGGGAAGTAAAGCCGGCTGTCCTATGTTAGTACTTGCATGTAAAAGATCCTCAAGCCTAAATGACGTACCCTCTGAACTAATTTCAAAACGTATGTTTCTCGCCCAAGAAATACCTCCTTTCTTTGCTAGTTGGTGAAAGGAGCGTAGCGAAATTTGCGTGGTCAGACGGAAAAGCAGGCCTGATGGCCCAAGTCTCGCCACGTAAAATTAGGTATTAATTCAATTCAATGCAATTCAATGCGATTCAATGCAATTCAATGCAATTCAATGCAATTCAATGCAATTCAATTCAACGCGCCGCCGTCAGGGCCTCCGCGTTGTCGACAAGCGTTGCACTGACTGACGGGCGACTCGGAGTTCCATTGAGGCGTTCGCGCGAAGTGGCCCTTCAATGGAACGGGCGGCGGGGGCGGCGACCGGAAACCGCAAGAGCGACGCAGCGCGACCGTCACGCGGCGGGCGGCGCCGGCGACAACTTCCACAAAAAGGGAGGGAGCCGGCGTTAGAAAGCGCCCTCTTGGCGCACACTGCCGCCTCGGCCAAGAGTTGGCTTTTAGCGCTAGTGGTGCGACGGCGATGCGAAAACACAGATATTGCCAAACATCAATAACAAAATTAAAACATCGATGTTTTAAAACACTTTTGGTAATATCCCATATTAAATTGGTGCGGAACAAAATTTAATTCGATAGAGGTCGTATATATAAATTTATAATTGAAAAGTTTATCACAAGAATCGAACTTGTCCAAATTCAAGAGTTTCCTGAAGGCACATCTTCGTACCGTATACATACAAAACATTTATGATTTTCCCCCGAGTTATATATTTCAATGTGTTAGGCACTTGCCGAAAGAAAATGTCACAGCTGATAGCGCCAATCGTAGGGAATAACTCGGTGAAATGTATCAAAATGTAGAATTTTGGATTTGTTTGGTTCTTGTAAGAAATCCCTCAGTTAAAATTTATCTCAAAATAAAGTTAGAAATCGCCTCTGCACGTAAAAAATACGATGAAAGGCGAAAGATATATAAGGACATCAGGATCATCTTGGGCGATGAAGCGGGCTCGATGAAAGTAATACAAAGTCAGTTATTTTGACTATCAGAAAACTGTTATTATGGAAATTTTGAATGATTATGAAAATTATACGAATATATCAAAATCGTAAAAACATTAAGACCCAACCTCGAAGTTCAGAAAACATCTTATTCAATAAATCGATGCCTAAAACATCGGTTCTTTCAAAACAACGACATCGAGGTCACTTCCCAGTTAGCAGTCATTGTGTTAATAACAGTCGAACTTCACATATTGCAAAGACCCACACACTTGCATTACAGCAAACCATGCCAAATTATTGTAATAATAGTTACATATTGTGTAGAAACCTGAACTGATTTTTGAAATACAGAACCAGTCATTACAGGTGAGAAAATAATCAACAATCGTCTTCTCCTTAATTAAATGAACATTTCTGACGCTGCAAGCCTCTAGGAGTAATAAAAGCTATAAAATCATTTGTATGACGGTGTGTTAGTAAAATTCCATCACATCACATGGAAAGAAATGGTCTGTAGATCAGTCAGGATGTTTGCCTCCATCCGTTAATGCAACTTACGAAAAGTGCTCGTAAAAGAAAACCGCATCAAGGTGCAAAACAAGAGCGGGTGGTCCATTAGAGAATGAGAAGGCGTGGGCGGGGAGGGGCAGGGGCGGGGGGAGGGGAGATGTGCGGAGATGGGTTGGCACGGGATCGAAAACGAGCGGCAGAGATGGCAGGGAAGATGGCAGGGAACGTGCATCGGGCAAATGGACTGGAAGGTGCTAGGGGCATTAGAGATATGGCAGCAGGGTACGGGGAATGGCCCAGCCCATCCGGGCAAAATTGCACCAAAAGGTGCGGGAGAGTGCTGGAGGACTCTCTCTCTCTCTCTCTCTCTCTCTCTCTCTGTGTGTGTGTGTGTGTGTGTGTGTGTGTGTGTGTGTGTGTGCTGAGCGGGGGTGCCGTAGAAATAAACGTGGGGACTTGGAGGGGAAGTGGTGGAGAAGTCTTTCAGAAATGAAAGTGTGGGCAAAATACTGCTGGAAAGAATAAGTAGCTCAAGATGGGGCAGAAACAGAGTTTATGATCGTTATTCAATGTGATAATACTTATTTATGTACCACGGGCGTTTATAAAGGTTCTAATGATCGAGTGGCGACAAAATGTCCGAGATCATTAGAACCAGTTAGCGCCCGTGGTACACACAAGATTTTATTTTTCTACCTAATTTCAATTATTCAGATTTACCTATTTACTAATTCATTAGATGTTAACTTGACTCGGTTTGTCTTTTCATATTTCCTTCCCATAATTCCCTCCATAAGAGAGCATCATTCAACTGTTTTCATATTTCCCTCGTAACCACGTTCCTCTCAATACAGTGTACATCGAGCTCTGTAGCAAAGCCAAAAACAAACTATAACACATCAGTAAAAAAATAAAAATAACTACGGGCCGGAACTGTAAAATAAAAGTTTACCCACAAGCGATCAAGGGAATGCCCAAAACCGACGTCAGGAGACGACGGGGGAGCTAATTAATAAAATATTTGTACTCACCAAAGCCGTAAATTATTATACTTGCATTATTTCGAACGACAATCAGTAAATAAAATGTGCAAATACTCTGTGTATTTTCAAATACAACACATCTTCCATTCCTTCAATTAGATTCTTGTGAAGGATAAATTCGCTATAAACGTGAGTACGCGAAGGCGGAAGTCAGTTAAACGCTGTAATTGCTAAAGTGAGCTTTCATAAGCCTCGATGTAGTAATTATTTTCACGACAAATTGGCGCTTATACAATCATAGTGAACTAAGCGCCATTTCAGAACATTTTTAATTTACCGCCACAATGGGCTTACAATTCCATTTGTTTGAGATGACGAGGAACCTTTCATTACATGTATCTAACATCGAGCAACACACATCGTTGTGGCTGATATGTTTAACTAATACTAAATTATAATAATCAACAGTTCATTGTTCTTTCCTGAGAAAGTTAAAAATTGTCACTTAGTTCACTCTGGTAGGACACGCAAGAATGGAAGTGCCGAATGAAGTGTATGTGCGCAGGAAGGAGTGCATGCATTAAGATTGCAAACAAAATAACAAAAAGGTAAATAAAATTTACTTTACATTCCATGTATTGGCCAGAAACATGAGCTGGGAACTATTAGACTGGGTTTAAAAATGCTGCGTGTTTTCAATTAAATGTTTCTTATTTCATCGTCATTTTCTTGGATATCTCTGGTTTACAATTGAAGTGCTGAACAAAGTGTATGTGAGAAGGAAGAAGTGCATGAAGATTGCAAACAAAATAAAAAAAGGTGAATAAAACTTACAATACATTCAACGTACTGGCCAAAAACATGAGCTAATATGTACAGTATGAGACAGGTTTAAAAATGCAGCGTTTTTTCAATTAAATGTTTCTTATTTCATCGTCATTTTCTTGAATATCTCTGGTTTACAATTGAAGTGCTGAACAAAGTGTATGTGAGAAGGAAGAAGTGCATGAAGATTGCAAACAAAATAAAAAAAAGGTGAATAAAACTTACAATACATTCAATGTACTTGCCAAAAACATGAGCTAATATGTACAGTATTACACAGGTTTAAAAATGCTGCGTGTTTTCAATTAAATGTTTCTTATTTCATCGTCATTTTCTTGGATATCTTTGGTTGGACTCGCTACAATTGAAGTGCTGAACAAAGTGTATGTGAGAAGGAAGAAGTGCATGAAGATTGCAAACAAAATAACAAAAACGTGAATAAATCTTACAATACATTCAATGTACTGGCCAAAAACATGAGCTAATATGTACAGTATTAGACAGGTTTAAAAATGCAGCGTTTTGTCAATTAAATGTTTCTTGTTTCATCGTCATTTTCTTGGATATCGCGAATTTAAACTCAAACACAACATCCAATTTCCTTACTATTTTCAGCTCTCGAGTTCAGTGGAATGGAAAGAGGTTCAAACGTTTAGAATCATCGATGAAGTCGAGGTATCGGAGTTTATTTGTCGTGGATTCACTGTCTCTGTGACCACTGAAACGCGGAGACATGAGAGTTTATTCATAGCGCAGCGAAAAGCAACCACACGATCAAGGGCGTGTGAAATATATATTAAAAAAAATGTTTTTTGAACGTTTTGCTCTAAATGAAGTTAGTTGCGACTGAGGTGGTAGGTTGTGCGCTAAATTCCCATAACGCCACATTCTCTTGGCCGGCATTTGTTCGACGAGAGGTCAACCTCTTGTGTCCATATATAATAATATAATAATTATATTATTAAAGGAAAATAACTAATATCATACATGAACATTGCCTTACACACTAAATAGCACTATGGGAATACACAGTAGTTCGCGTTCGAGTTTGGGGAAACTTTCGTGAGTTTTGGTTAAATTGGAGATTTCGGTCAATTTGAATTTTTTGGGGAATTGGAGATGGAGTTCTGTTTGTCGATTTCATGTTGTGTAACAGTGTGAGATATCGATAAAAATACATGAATGTTTCCGAACATAGATATTAATCACTCATGGACCGAAAACCATCGATATGTTGTTTATGCATCTACCTTTTAAAGCTGGTTTAGAAACCTCTAATATTAAATTCGTACACGACAAAATATGTAAGAATATTCTACACTATTAATTTAAGATTAAGATCAAGATTTTAAGTGAAACACTCCAAAAGCGCCTTTCAACGTTGGAAATACGTAGGAAATACCAGAGCGTGTGGGTCATCTCTGACGAGAGATTAATGATGAAGGTTGTACAAACAGCATTCGTTCGGATCGAACACAAACGGATAGTGATACATCAGTATTTATTTCGTATGTTAACTCTTTACCAAACTATAATGAAGGGAAATTTCATCCACGAACGAAACGTCGGAAATGAAAAAAAAAGCATCGCGTACAAAAAAAATAAAAAAATAAAAAATAAAAAAGATGGGAAAAAAATCGACATTCTGCGCATGCGCAAATGCACGAAAGTGGCGCGAGCCTTGAACTGCGCGTGCGCTGCAGATCGGTAGTGCTTTAGCGTCCGACGGTGCACAAACTCTAATATGTCGATGTTTTTAATATGGAGGGTTCCCCCAGAAACATGGATGTTTTGAAAGCGTCTCCACCGAGGAGGGACGATGCCTGTTGTGGGGCGCGAATGGGCGGCGAGGCGAGGGCAACCGCTGGCGCGCGGCGGCGGAGGCGGCGGTTGGCGCTGGCGCCAGGCGCAGTGAGTCATCCTCCGGCGTGCGACCGGCCCCCTCCCCCCTCCAACGGAACGCACAGACCGCCCCGCCCCGCCCCGCCCCGCCCCGCCACCCATCGCTCCGGGCGCCGGAGAAAGCTCTGGCGACGGCCAGTGGCACCTGCCGCGGCGGAGAGGCAGCCAGCCGCCAAGCTCTTATGCACGCCCACCCACAGCCCCAGGCGGAACAGATTCTCACGCCGGCAGGGGGCGCATTGGTTGGGGGCGCTCTAGTTTATCGTCTGAAACTCATTATCTTAATGCATTTGAAAGAAAAATAAATGATTTGCATTAATCATTTTTTTACGTGACAATTATTATTTTAGTGTTACTTTAGGCAAAAAGTGTAAAAAATATGCAAAAACTTTCATTTATGTGCCAAAAAACTCGATGTATGCAAAACATATCTTACTTTATTTTCCGTATTTTGCTATGAAATATAAACATTTGAAGTTTCAGGAAGATATGACCTTACACAAAAACATGCAATTGCATGATTTTCTCAGCTCTAGGTCTAAATTACTGCTCCGTGGTTTCTTGTGCGCGAAGTGTGCCTCCGCGGGCCACTGTGCAGCCCCTTGACAGCCGCTTCCTGCGGCCGCGTAACGGGTTCCAGCCGCCTCCGCCTCCACTACCGACGACGGTTCGTTCGCGGGCAAGGGAGTTTTTCCAGCGCTTCCGATCGGACTCAGAAGCGGGGTTTTGCATAATGAGAAGCACCTTGGCGCGTACCGCACTTCAGCCCAAGCGCATGTGCCAACTCGAACGCGAACTCGAACGCGAACTCGAACGCGAACGCGAACGCGAACTCGAACGCGAACTCGAACGCGAACTCGAACGCGAACTCAAACGCGAACTCAAACGCGAACTCAAACGCAAACGCGAACTCGAACGCGAACTCGAACGCGAACTCAAACGCGAACGCGAACTCGAACGCGAACTCAAACGCGAACGCGAACTCGAACGCGAACTCAAACGCGAACGCGAACTCGAACGCGAACTCAAACGCGAACGCGAACTCGAACGCGAACTCAAACGCGAACGCGAACTCGAACGCGAACTCAAATTTTCCGACAACTCAAATTTTAACATAAAATCAAAATTCCCCATCAGCTCCAAATTTTAGAAAAATTGAAATTCTCCAATAAGTCTCAAATTCTAAAAAAAGAATTAATAAATCGACATTCATAATAACTCCATATTCTGTTCACCACGACATTACCAGTGCCCAGAAATTTCTATTAAATCGAAATTTATGATAATTTAAAAAAGGACAATAACTCTTTAATACAGGTAAACTCGAGTCCCGCAAGAACAAATCCCTCACGAAAAAGAAAAATAGTTTCCTCATCACTCAGACTCAAAATTCTGCGCCCAGATAATTTTTACATTTCAAGCTCTATTCAGATTTCACAGTACGAAATACAGTTTCTCTACTTTCATTTACCTACACTTCGATTTTTTTTGAGAGTCCGTTAACTTTGATCCTCTGTTATGGTGACACCCAACCGGCAGCTTAAACGCCACTAATGTATACTACGATTTTCACAACTCTGCCCATGGCAGGTATCAGCTGTTGACGGTTTCATCCAATCGGGAACTTGAACGTCACCATAGATGAATTCACTATGGTTACATTCAAGCTCCCGTTTGGATGAAACCGTGAACGGCTGATACCCGCCAGGGGCACAATTGCATAAATCGCAGTATAGGTGTCATCTCCCGATTGAATGGCGACCTAACAGCTTGCGTCCGTTAACAGACTTCCTTTGCACGTCTTCTACCGAATCCTTCGCCCACAAGCCGCAGGCGCGCGTCCCGGAATCGGGCGAAGCAGGGTGGATGGCGGCGTGTGCTTTCTCTCCGTCGGCGCAGCGACCACGTTCCTCCTCCTTTCTGGCGACGGGGGGAGGGGTGGGGGGAGGTGAAGTGTCGCACGCGGCCGCGTGACTCACGCGTGCCCCGTTCGCCTCGCCCGCCGGCTCGCGCCTGCTCTATCGCGGGCGGCGGTCGCGTGCGTCATTGGCTCGATCGCACTCGCCTCTCGAGAAGGCGCTGGCCGAAGGGCGCAGGGCGCACATGCGTTCAAGTGTGCTTAGACACCGACTGCATCTCGCGGTCAACTTTCGTAAGCCGTTTACCTATATCTTCACAAAAGCTTAGCCCGACTGCACCCCACGATCAACTTTCCTAAGCCGTTTACCCACCTGTACACAAAGGCTTACCCCGACTGCACCCCGCGGGCAAGCTTCCCAACTCGTTTACCCATCTCTTCACAAAAGCTTAGCCCGACTGCATCCCGCGATCAACTTTCCTAAGCCATTTACCCACTTCTTCAAAAGAGCTTAGTCCGACTGCATCCCGCGATCAATTTTCAAAAGTCGTTTACCCACCTCTTCAGAAGGATTTATCCCGACTGGATCCCGCGGTCAACTTTCATAAGCCGTTTACTCACCTCCTCAAAAGGGTTTAGCCCACAAATACAACCCTGCACGAGGCGGGACTCGAACCTGCGATCCTTCGCTCCGACATCGCCACGGCACTACTGCCTTAAAGATCTCTGCCACCGGAACTGCTAAAATAATGGTGTTGCGTAACTGGCGGTTAAATTAGTACTACAAAAGCACACATTATTTTCTCGCATTATTTCCAACTGCTCCGCTGCATTATACTATACTTGTATATTTTCAAAGCTGTCTCAGACGTTCGTAAATCAGCTGTTTCCGTCTCATCCAATCGCAACGTTGAATGCCACTGACGTGTAAAATGCCGAAAGACAGCTGATGACCTGCCAGACGCAGCTTTGAATAAATCGCAGTATAACTACCTGTACCTGCAAAAAACTTCAACCAGGAAACACTTTTTTCCGTTTCCAGACCCGAACTCAGATCCTCAGAGTTAACTTGCTTTCACTCATACCAATACGCCACAGAAGCGCCGTGTGTGCGAACTCTGGCAGCCGCATAGAAACGTAAATGCCCTCTTAATGTAAAAAAAGAAAACAAACAAAAATAAAAATATCCGTTTGAAACTCGCAAAGCCTCGAGTTCATTCAGGTCGATCGGCGAATATCAATTTTGGAGAAAATCGACTGAATGATTTTTATGCTAGCGTTGACCACAGACGGACGGACAGACGTTTTGCCGTCACTCGATTTTTCGGTATCAAGGACCCACAAAACATGGATTCCGGCTACACTACATGTTAGAGAATTTTTTTCTAAATTTAGCTACTTTTCACTACTTAGCATTTGTCTACTTTTTCGTTACCAGGTCCCGGAAATAAGTTTTTTCTGCAGAAAATGTTCCGTTTTCCGCCGCACGATTACATAACTTTCAGTTCTTGCGAAGTAGCTTCGTGAGGGCGGGAAAGTAAAAGAAAATTGATACACATACAGTGAAGAGGTGGCTCGTGCTATTTGTAACACTTTTTGGAACCAAAAAATGCATTCTTAAAATATTTTTAGCTATCCTGTCAATCCTCGTTAACGGGAAATGCAAGGAACCGAAATATTCGGTAGGTAACAAAAAATATTTTTATCCGATGATTATGTAATCTGTATTATTAAATGTCCTTGCCGGAACCAACATTTCCTGTAACGGCGAAATTCGCGTTGAAATAATACGTACTTATGGAGATTCACTATAAGTAATACGCAGAATTGTTTCATTTCCTCTTAGTCATAACCGCACCGCAATTTTCTACCATTAACTGGCTTATTAATGAAAAGGAAAACGACATGGGACACGGCGAAATTAGGGGTCCGTGTATACTATGGTCATGTTGGTTACCTCCGCACAGCTTCTTAGGCGACACATCGCTAAAGCACAGACGTTGACGAAAAGCACAACCTTTCAGCATGACATCGAATGGCGACACAAAAACCTAGAGGGAAAAGCAGAGACATCATACGAAGGCAGACGGGAGTTACTTTGAGATCGCTTTCGCTCATTCGGACCCATGGCTCCTCAAATGCGGCCGGGGTGTGAAAACTAAGCCGTAAATCTGCGAATTCACTTCACTACGTCCACAAAGGTGCTGACAGGTCTTCAACAAGACTACTACAGACTGCAGTGCAGCGACAAACAAGGAAGCCGAACCCCCAACCTTCTGCCACTATAACCATAAATGTCGCTAAAAAGAGAAAGCTGGGCCAGCCACATACTCCCAGACGAAAGAAAACAAAGGCTAGGGTCCTCTGTAAAACCGTGTACATCCATTGCTCATTGCCTTGTAAGCGACATATTCGTTAGAAGAAAGTAGCCAGGCCAATGAAATGAATATTTGGCGGCAACCAACGTGTGCGTTGTACAGAGAAATCTTCTCCCAGCGCCGCCGGCTCTAGACATGGACAGGCCGGGCAAACAACCGGGGCCCCTCAAGTCAAGGGGCCCGATCATGGGACTGACGGGGAAACAATAGTAAAACTTTGAAAAAGAAATTACATCTCGAGAAAATTGTATACGTAACTTGATAAGTCGCGATACAGTAGTCGGATATTTCAGAAAAGTTTCAATTAAATGTTTACCTTAAATAGATAATTATAGTCATTACTTATAAGGCAGGGTCATTTCGTTAATTTCAAAGAGTCCTAACATTAAAATAGGATCTACTAAAATTCATATTTATTATTTCATGTATTTAATAATAAGTGATTTTTTTGAAAAATAAAACACATTTTTTAGAGTGTCTTGATTTATGTCGATTTATCTTGAAAATTGTATTATTTGATCATTAATTACTTTGACTTAAAATTGTTATTTAAAATATATTCACAAAAACTGTTTCTGGCTTACACGTTGAAATATGTGTCATTGGTTGAAAGAAATAAAATAACTCGCATAGTTTCTTGATACAACTTTCACATTTTTAATTTTCGTTTCTGCATTGCCCCGGGCCCAAAATTGTGGCAATGGTAGCAGGAAAAAAAGGGGTTGCATAGAGAAAGCTCTGCTTCATGCCACACCGCAAATCTTACATTTGCATTCGCATAGGATGACTTCTGTTAATCTCGCATCACAGACTGAGTTGGCTCTTCGCAACACCTGTTACCGTTGCAGTGTCTCTGACCGGAAGGTCATTCCATCATTTTCCATTCACTTCCATCATTCGATCGTACGCCACAACACACTAAATTATTTTTTGTGAAAGTGCAATGAAGCTGTAAAAATTGTATAGAAATAAAAAAAAATCAGCACTATTGCAAAATTAAAACGAGCAAAAGGTAATTCGTTCATAATTACAAAACTAATACGATAATGAATTTATCATCCATTAGGTGTCATGTACTTATAATAAACATTCATAAAACTGTTTTAATCAATATAAATAATCGAACAGAAAATACGATTGTTGCAAATCTTCAGAACCAAATTGAGAAACGAACTTTGCAGATTATTTTAAAGCCAAAATGAAAACAAACAAACGATGAGTATGAGTGAACAAAAAAGGCAGAAAAACAACATAAAACTAAAATACAAGAAATGAAAATCACACGGAAGAATACATAAATTCACGATTTGCAACGATGGTAATGCTCTATTGCTCGAACCATTCATTTCGAAATCAAAGGTCTACTAATGGTCTACTAATTTTCAAAATTTGAATAATTCACGGTTAAGCCGTTTCTGCTTTCGGCAATTTTCTGAAATATACGAACCGAAAGCTCTGCTCTCTCTCTCTAAGATATGCGAAGGTGTTATTTCGGCTTCAAATTGCGTGGCGGACCACGTATAATGTAATAAATTAACTTGAATTCCGAGTTCTCGGTGCGTAACTCCTTTTATGAGATATGATTGTAGAATCGCATACGAGACTGTGGTTCTCTTAGCCTTCGGTGTACAATTTCATCTCGTATTACACAACTGCTGAGGGGTATCTTAGATGCATGAAAATTTCAAACTTCACATTAGTATCATCATGTATGAACAACCTGCAACTGATTCGTATTTGAAAATTTCTTTTAAAATTGTTACTCTAATTCACTTACTCTTAAAAAGGCAATGAATCAATTAGAGCAAAAATAGTTAATAATAATAGCTCTTTATACCTCAGAAAAGATCTTTATAAATCTTGACACAATTTGATATACAAAAGATGTGATGTTGGAATGATCATTTCAACATCATTGTAATAAGTTTTATTTTGAATTAAGTTTGTATTAAGTTTTATTAATGTATCCTTTAGAAAAAAATAGCAAACAATGAAACGGCGACTGCAGGTAAAGCATGTGAAGACAATTTGAAAAATGGGGGATTGGATAAAATAATATACGGCAGTCGAGAGAAAAAATATTTTATTCGCTGTTGAAAATTAGCTTTTTCGGCCCTATAACCGCTTCGGGACCCAAAGTTTCCATTCGCGAATATAATCTTATTGTAGTCTCTTATACCATATACTGCATTTAATTTATTGCAGTATTATGCGAGAGTATTTTATTTGTTGTTCTCAGGCGCGTGACAGCTACTTTTTAAAAAACTATTTTGTGAGGCATTTTCAACATCTCGCTGCTGGAGACCAGCGAATTCAAATAAATTAGTTTCAAAACATTGAAAACGGCACATTTCATTGTTTTAGAACCCATTAATATCGCTATATAATATATAACATTCCAAATGCGCAGTCAACCCGAATAAACATGAACAGCATTTCAATGCAAAACGTATTTACTCAACGCACTACTGGAGAGCTAAGCTCGCAGAAAATGGCAGCAAATTTCAAAATTAATTACTGTTTGTCTTGCAAAGGCCGCACTGCTCATGAAAATGAAATATATTGTGGAGAGAGAGAGAGAGAAATGCAAACGAAAACGCAATTTGAGAGAAAGTGTTTATATGAATTCGGTTAAGCAGACTGCGGAGTGAGTATGGCCAACGCGCGAAGTCTGACCGAGAACTTTGGGGTCAGTGGCGTTAATAAACAGACCGTTCACGGAAGGAAATTAACCGTAGAACCAGAAGAGCTAATGTAATAACAATTCGCTGAATGAAAGATATTACTAAAAACTTGTTGTAACGATAGAAAAAGAACTACAAGTTATACGAATTTAATCAGTTCTTTTTCCTCTTTAAATAACAAAAATCTGGGTAAAGGACACTACTCCCTCCACACTCAAAATTATTATTATTATTATTATTATTATTATTATTATTATTATTATTATTATTATTATTATTGCAATAATGTGGTACATCAACATAATTTAGTATAGTGTCAAAAAAACTAACTGGATGGAACACCCCGTACAAGGGGCCTGTGTTGATGCCGGAGCAGTTGCTGAAACAACGGGCCACGGACTCCTCATGAGGATCGGGCAGCGTGCACATGCTTTCTAAAGGTCACTACGTCAGGTACACGGATGTCAGGCCAATCGTGGAATGACAATCTAAGAGGGAAAGAAAGAAACAGAGAGAGACAGAATGAAAGAGACAGAAAGAAACAGAGAGGCTGAGAGAGATAGAAAGATAGAAACCGAAAGAGGTAGAAAAATAGAGATAGAAAAATATAGAAAGAGAGACAGAAAGAAAGAGAGAAAGAGAACGAGAGAAAAAATAGAGAAAGAGAACGAGATAAAAAGAAATAGAGAAAGGAAGAGAATTAGAAAAGACGAAGACAAAGAAAAAGAGAAAGCGGAAGAAAGAAGAAAAGACTAAGATAAAAGGAACTCGAAAAAAGAAAGAAATAAAGAAAGAGAGAGACAAGGAGAAAGAAAAAAGAGACAGAACGAAACAGACAAATAAAATGAAAGACGGAAATGAAGCCTTAAGCCCCATTTGAAGGAAAATGGACGCATGAATTTCTTTTGGCAGAACGCAGCCGTCCCCCGACGTCGAACCCACGGAACCCCGCGCAGCAGTAGCGTCCACAAACTCGGCCGCCACCGAGTGGAGTGTGGAGTGTGGAGCCGCCGCGAGCCGTGTTTACTCCGTGGAGAGGTCGGCCCGCAAGAAAGGTTGGTTTGCGTTTTGAAACCAATCCAACGCTTGCCGCGCCAAACACGCACCGACTTCCGCAATATTCGTACACACGCATTCCTCACTTCGATCTGGTGGTTCGACTAAACAGAGATTTGACTGCAAACCTCTGCAGAATTCAAAGCTACAAATACAGAACAGCAAGGTGCGAGAGGGATAAACCCGGCTGTTTGCAACAACCGTGGTGTAATAATCTTTTTTTAGACAGCCACCAGTACAATTGGTGGTTTATGGGCATGGGCAGCGTGCTGAAAGCTCAATTTTTACAAGTTTTAGAAGTAAGGCGATATTTACGAGATCAGATAAATCTCAAGACAACAACGGAAACGAAGTAATATCGTCAGACCTAATATTTGTAATAAAATAAAATAAAACGTAGTAAGGCTGCCTAATAAAAGTGTACCACGCACGTTATCATGCGGTAAGTGATTTTATTTGAACCGTAGGATTGCACCATATGGCCTGACGACCTCGAGTCGCAACATTTCCTATGCACAACGTACAAGGACAGTTTTCCCACTCGTATAACAAACAAGTATTTTATATTACAAACATTTCTCTGTATCCCTAAATTCGCGATAAAGAACAGAAAACTGAAAGTTGGTTTGTGGGAGTGTGATTATAAAGTGATTATTTAGATAAGTCATCTACCGTTCCGACATCACGGCCAACGTGTCGCTACTCTTTTTCCTGTCCCCTCTCTACACTCTCTTTATACTCCGATTAAAAAAAGGTAGTGGCACTTCAAGGTCACGAGCTGGAAGGAGAGCGGGGCGTTGTCAAACAACTAGGAGCTCCAATACAAACACTTTTAAGTCGTAACGAAGCTCCCGATTGGATGATTCTCTCAGTCTACGACTAGATAGTGATCTTGAAGTGCCCTTCTGTTTAAATCGGAGTATAATGAGTGGGATTCACGTGAAACAACGGGCGGGGTGAATTCCCGAAGAACCGTAGCCTGGCCGTCTATTGAAATCACGCGGGGGAGAGAAAGAACAAATAACGAGACAAGAGTGTAACTGACGAAGTGGAAACACGGAAGCAGAGGCCGAACGGATTCAGGTACGTAGGTGGAAAAGGAGCGACGTTGGGAGACGGGAAGGATGGAATCGAAAGGTGTACGCTCAGAGAATTTACGCTCTTTCTGAAGTGTTGTTGACAAGGAGACCCCAGGGTTCGAATCGCAGTGATGTATTTTCGACACCATCTTAATCGGATTCAGACGCTGTCTGGAGGAGAATTCTAGCAGTCAGTTGCTCTGATCGGTAGTTTTCCGTGATTTATCCCATCAACATCACGCGAATGCCGGAGCAGTACCCTCACAAACGAGCCACGGACCGCGCTCGATCTTTCATACATCTTTCTAGTCCTATGCACACACACTAACATGAACTACACTACCACACATTCTGGGAGCTTAGAGCTTGTCCCGGCTGGGGCGTCGCCCCGATGGTGGGAGATACCTGGTTGGGGAAACCCCGTCAGCCGACTTCGAGGTCGGAGCCAGATCTTAAGTGACAGTACAGAGCGGGAGAAACGCTGCAACAACCTGAATGTAACATACACTACAATTACAGGACTAATAACACCCGTAATTGAAGCTTCCGCAAGCATGAACTAAGCAATCGAATCGCATCAGATTGGGCCAAGTCGAATCAGATCGGGCCTGATTACATTGATAGTATCCAACAAGCACGGCCCGAACGTACCAAAAAAACGTAACATCTTAGAAGTTGCCAGAATGTAAGAAAAGGAGAACGGAAAGAAAAGGAGAAATCTTCGGAGTGTGTCAGAGACGCGACGTCGTATCAGAGCGCAACGCTGCATGACGGAAGAGTCGTCGAATTGTGACAAAAGAGGGCAGCCACCAGACGACTCGCAAGGAAAGAGTGAACCGGCTCTTTCACGAGACGGTTCGCGACTCCAGCGGTTCTTCCAGCGAGGAGAGCTTCTTTCCGTCCCCCCAAATACGCGTTAACGCGACGAATTATCGTGTTTCTACCGGCAACAAATAGAGAGTCGGCCAAGGGCGCCACTGGAACACTCTCTCATAGGCGCCAGATACGTTGATGGTGATTGGTAGTGGAATGGAGCCCCGTCTATTGGTCACGAGTTCAGTAGAGAGGTAGAATGGATAGGAAGGAAAACAAATGTTTGGATGTTGGGTTACACGATTATTCATGTTAACGGGGGCGTAAACGTATAGAGGGATTCAGTCCCGTAAGTGTAGTGCATGTTTTGTTCGGGATGTGCGGTGATCTTCTCCCGTGAATGGCGAAATCCGGCGCCGACCTATCGTCGAATAGCGCAGTTTTCCCCTGCAAGGTATCTCCCACCAGTAGTACACCGCCCCAGCCAGAACAAGCTCTAAGCTCTCGACCAGTCTCCCGGCGTTTGTGCTAGTGTAGTGTATGTAAATGTAAGTGTTTGTAAGCAAGCGGTGACGGTAAGAGAAGGAAGAGGAAGGAAAGATCGCGCGCGGTCCGTGGCCCGCTTGGTAGGGAACTACTCCAGCATTCGTCTGGTGTTGATCGTAAAACGCACGGACAACTCAACATCAGAGCTTCCGGGCGCTAGAATTGATCTCCAGACAGCGGCCGAATTCGAACTAGCTGACAGGCCAGTGTCGAAAATCCAGAAAAACCGTCGGGAGAAGAACTTCCCGGTCAGAGGCACTGCAGTGACGTCGGTTGAAACGTCTCTCCCGGTATTAGTGTTGGGCAAATCGAAGGGTCGGAAACGGCAATGTGGTTGGGCGACTGGGATCGTGGGCGGGTCCAGTTCAAAAGCGACCGGCTCGAGATACGACGACCGGCATGACATATGAGACTGGCTTGCCATAAAACGACCGGTTCGAGATTCTAGCAGCGCGGCAGGTGGAAATACGACAACAGAATTCTCCGATTATTCGACCCAAAGCGTCCGAATCAACATAACGAGACCGATTTGGCGTAGGTTGAGCGGCATACATCGGCAGGGGGTGGGTCAGATCACCTCGACATCTGGTACGCACGTTTCTTTCGGGAAATTCTCCGTCGGCCCGCGGGGTCCAAACACCCGCCCCAGCTGCGTCCTCCAGCTCCTCACCGGGCACGTAACATTTTCCAGTGGGCTCCCACCCGACAGCGAATCCGATAACCCCGCCCGCTCACACACGCTTGCCTGCCCGCCATGGAGAGTGTGAGTGTGAGTGTGTGTGTGAGTGTGTGAGTGTTTGAGTGTGTGAGTGTTTGAGTGTGTGAGTGTTTGAGTGTGTGAGTGTTTGAGTGTGTGAGTGTTTGAGTGTGTGAGTGTTTGAGTGTGTGAGTGTTTGAGTGTGTGAGTGTTTGAGTGTGTGAGTGTTTGAGTGTGTGAGTGTTTGAGTGTGTGAGTGTTTGAGTGTGTGAGTGTTTGAGTGTGTGAGTGTGTGAGTGTTTGAGTGTGTGAGTGTTTGAGTGTGTGAGTGTTTGAGTGTGTGAGTGTTTGAGTGTGTGAGTATTTGAGTGAGTGAGTGTTTGAGTGAGTGAGTGTTTGAGTGAGTGAGTGTTTGAGTGTGAGTGAGTGAGTGTTTGAGTGTGTGAGTGTGAGTGCGTGAGTGTGTGAGTGTTTGAGTGTGTGAGTGAGTGTGTGAGTGTTTGAGTGTGTGAGTGAGTGTGTGAGTGTGAGTGTGACTGTGTGAGAGTGTGTGAGTGAGAGTGTGTGAGTGAGAGAGTGTGTGTGAGTGTATGTGAGTGTGAGTGTGTGAGTGTGTGAGTGAGTGTGAGAGTGTGTGAGTGTGAGTGTGTGAGTGTGAGTGTGTGAGTGTGAGTGTGTGTGTGAGTGTGTGAGTGTGTGTGAGTGTGTGTGTGTGGGGGGGAAGGGACATCAAAGCTGCGTCTGTGCAGGGCGCGAGCCGTGACGGCGCTGCGCATGCGTCGTGCGCCGACGCGGTTTGTTCGCGAGAAACTCGCTTTCGTACGGCTCAGGGCACCAACTGGTGTCACTGATGCTGCGCCTCTACCCGGGAGGTCCTTGGGCTCCACTCTGGGCGACGGCAGGGTTTTCCGACACTACTTAAACAGCTAGGTCGAATTCAATAGATGTTTGGAGGGCAATTCTAGAGACGACTGTTCTGAACCGTAGTTTTCAGTGGATTCTCATATCAACACCATACGAATGCCAAAGACGTAATGGGCCTAAGAAACCGGCCACAGGCCGCGCCCGATCTTCCTTGTCTTATGCCACCCCTTACGCACACTTACTCTGACATGGACTACACTAACACACATGCCGGGACACCGGCACCGAAGCTTAGAGCTTGTCCCAGCTGGGGCAGTGCCCCGCTGGTGAGAGATATCTGGTTTGGGACCCCCCCCAACCGACCTGTAGGTCGGCACCAGATAGCTAGGGAAGATCGACACCACCAACGATGTACTACACTTACGGGACTAATGTCCTTAACATTACATGCGCCCGGAATCACGAATCAATCGGCGTCGACTCCCCCCGGCAGATGCAGCCCGCCATCGCATCATGGAATAAAACGCCAAAAGACCTTGCAAATGTGGGTGGATCTACGTAGAAAGAGGTCTCTAGGGCTTTAGTTTGCTTAATTTGAATATAATAATAAAAATTTCAAAATACAAGATGTGGACTTCAAAATGGCGGACAGGCTCTTAACAAATTAAGAGAATAGATTCGCAACGATGCAGACAAGTAAGGGAGTATTTTGGATGTCACTGAATACAATTAAATCTTGGTAAAATACCGTGAAACGAAAAGATGTAGATATATGCACTAAATGTGGATTATACTTATTTAGAATATTCTACTTGATGAAAAGAATATTGGTTGAAGCGTTAATACGTGATATAAAATAAAATCGACAATATTAATGACTATTGTTACGCTGAATACAATAGAATGAAGTATAAATACATCCAACGTATGCCAAAAATATATTTAATGCATGCAATTTTGTATCCTATAATCAAGATGTGTGTCTGCGTCTGTCTGTTTGGATGGAAGGATGTGACACGCAATGAAGGATGTCTATCATATTAGAAGCTTTTCAGTAGGAACATGATAAATACATCAACAGTAGGAACTAGTCGCCCTTTTCCGGAGATCATTAAAATTTTTTAATATCATGTGGTAGTTCACTGAAGCCCCCACATTTTCAAATTTTGCAGGAAAACTGCATCAATTTTTGTTTTATTTCGCTGCAACAAAGAAAAATGCATTCATAAAAATGGTGGATTTTTGATTTTCATTAAAACCAATTATTTTGGAAAATTCCGAAGTTCAAATTTATTTTCGAAACTGATTTACTCCAATATTACAGACAGATAATTATTTCAATGCAATTTTTTCCACAATTTTAGATCATTAAAAAATGGCTTGCTCTTTTTTTTAAAAAAAAATTAAAAATGTGTAGTTGTAGAGCAACAACATGAAGAAGAGGAAAGTTTAATTCATACCAGGCATTCCCACTAGTTTATGCATTGTTGTTGAAGTAGATGTCCTAAAATGTACCACAGCGCTACATTGTGTGACCACACCCCAGTTGGGAGTTCCTGCGGAAAACACCGACAGTGGAGACGTGTCTCCTTGGCAGGGGAGCAGAGGGCTACAAGGCCTCCTGATACGCGATATCGCGTCGGCTGTGCTACAGGCGACACGGTTGGGGCGCAGAAGGCCTTGACAGGATCCCTTCTCTCTTTCTATCTCTCTTCCTGTGTGTTTCTCTCTCTTCAGGGGCCTACATCAGGGATGCGACGTCGACGAAAATGATTTCAAAACATCGTTCTTTTTGTAGAAGTATCAATATTTTAAGCGTCGATATATTAAAACCGATGTTTTTTCTAAATATAGATGTTTTTTGATGTTTTTATGCTTTCCATATTTTCGGAGTCTTAACAACTCTCAACCACGGACAGTCTTAAACATGGGGCCAGGGAGTGGTGATGTTGTAAGTGCTGTTGTCCTTGATACCACGCGGTGGTTCAATTGTTTGTAATGCTCTTCAATAATCATAGTAAGCACTGAGGAAGGACAATACGTTGGCAAACTAGGATTTTAATTAAGAGCACAACACCCATAAACGACTTCTAGAATTAATAGTACGGTACTGAATTCAAGAAATATTAAGAATTGATAGAAACTCACACGTATGTATTCCTGAGATCTTTCTTGATGTGAGAGGTGGCAGCCATGTTGACTCATGCCCCCCCCTCAGTGTTTTTGTTGGTTTTTTCCTGGGGCTTTTTCCAGCTCGAGGAGAGGCCGATTTCGGGTATCCGCGCCGGGAACCCAGCAAGTCTCTTACGGGGACACATTAACTTTTACACTAGCCACTGACACACTTGCGGGCTATTCGATCTGTGGTCAGCAGACTCACAAGGGCTTTCACAACAACATGAAATATATAAAAGAAAAGGGACTAACAACAATGCCCACGGAGGGACCAGAACCCGTGATCCTTCGGATCGAGAATGTGAGTCAGAAAAGGATCTAACAACCACGCCAATTCAGGTCGGCAGTCTTTTGTTTAATGTATAGTACCCAACTGTTTATATGGTCATGAATTCTTTGCGGAATTTGTATGACAATGTCTGTTTAGAAAAGTAACACTTTCTAATCAATAAACAGTCAATGAAAGCAATGAACAGTTAATTCACGTTCTAGTTTCCATTCGTGAGTGTTGGAGACGTAATTATACAGGGGTCCATCCGATCACCTCGTATTACAGCTCTGTTAAAAGCACCCAGCTCTTTTACACGCACAAGTTACGCGCACGGCATCGTAAATGGTAATTAAATCAGGAAAGTGGAACGTTTTTTTCGTTTTCGGATTCACTCACATTCGCCGAGATATCTCACTCTTTAGTCGCTGGTGTTTACTACCTGCATTCACGCTTCAAACCAGACCGAACGAAGAAACCTGACTATCGGAGGTCCCGGAAGCTACAGTTCTCCTCCAGACAGCGACGGAATTCCTCCTAATGATGTAGCTAGTGGCAAATACTCTGCCACCGTCGGGACTGGAATCCAAGGACCTCCCGGTCAGATGTACTGCAGTGACATCAGCTGATGCTCTGCACCAATTAAGCCTGTGACTTCTTCTTCACCGACGCCTCAATCCACCGCACAGAGAGAAGTGGAACAGCGCATCAACGGGTGTCACCAGTGCCTCTCACTGGGATATTCCAGGGTTCCACTCCGGACGGTGCCAGGATATTCGGCACTAGCTACATCATTAGGTCGAATTCCGTCGGTGACTGGAGATGAATTCTAGCGGCCGGCTGCTCTGATCGGTAGTTTTCCGTTGTTTCTCCGATCAACACCAGGCAAATACCGGAGCAGTACCCTTGCAAACGGGCCACGAACTGAGCGCGATCGTTCCTTCCTCGTCCTTTCCGACCCCTTACTTAAACACACACTTATTCCAACAAGCACTACACTACCACACGTGCCGAGAGACCGGTCGGGAGTTTAGAGCTTGTTCCGGCTGGGGCGATGCCTCACTGGCGGGAGACCTGATTGGCAGACGGTAGGTCAGCGCCGGATCTCGCAACTCACAGAGGGTAGCTCACCGCCACCTCATGAAGAAAGCACGCTCACTACACTTTCGGGACTAATGACCTTTGCAGCCGGCGTGCCTAGAACCACTAATCAATCAATGGACTGGTCCAACGCAAGTCCTGCGAACGACTGGGCGCCGCCTTCGCGTGGAGTGGAGTGGAGTGGAGCGGAGTGGAGTGGAGTGGAGCGGAGTAGAGTGGAGTGGAGCGGAGCGGAGCGGAGTGGAGAGGAGCGGAGCGGAGCGGAGTGGAGTGGAGCGGAGCGGAGCGGAGTGGAGCGGAGCGGAGTGGAGCGGAGTGGAGCGGAGTGGAGAGGAGTGGAGTGGAGTGGAACGGAGTGGAGCGGAGTGGAGTGGAGTGGAACGGAGTGGAGCGGAGTGGAGCGGAGTGGAGTGGAGTGGAGTGGAGAGGAGCGGAGCGGAGTGGAGCGGAGTGGAGTGGAGGCGGAAGGCGCGTGGGAGCGGATTCGCGCCGGAAGTGGCTGGGAGCGCCAACCGGTACTGCTCGCCCGCCTGAGAAACAGCAGCGCAGCGCACCGCGCGGCGGCGGCCGGGCGCCTCGCTCGCGCAGCCGCTTCGCCCAACACCACCACCGGCCGCGGAAGCGCGACTCATAGACTACGATTTATTTAGCTGCGCACTTGACGTAAATCAGCTGTTGCCGTTTCATGCAATCGCGAGCTTATATGACGCTACAGTGACGCCACCGCAGCTGCTACTCCTGCCCGGTCCTATAGTACGATTTTTCTAACCATGCCTCCGGCAGGTATCAGCTGTCGACGGTTTCATACAGTGACGTCACAATGGGGACGTTCAAGCTCCCGATTGGATGAAACCGTCAACAGCTGATTTACGTGAAGTACATGTTTAATTAATCCTAGAATAAGACGAAAGAACAAAATATATGGTAGAGGGATGTCTTCATGCTGGCCACACGAACCCCTCATCCCATGCCCGAGTGGCTGGGTGGACTGAGTCAAGTACAAAATTGTTTGTATCCATGCCACTGGTAGGTATCGGTTGTTGACGGTTTCATCCAATCGCGAGCTTGAACGTCAATATAGTAACGTCACTGTAGCGACATATAAGCTCCCAATTCAATGAAACCGTCGACAGCTGATACCTGCCAGAGGCACGGTTAGAAAAATCGCACTATAGGACATAAGTAGCAACTGTGGCCTCGGCCCGACGTTAAGCGAGCCGTAGCACATCGCACAACCATTGTTTATTACTTCCTGGAGCGGCAGCTACTACTGTTAACTGCGCCGTATGTGTAGGGCATGAAATAGCCTAGGAGATTATGGGCGACACGGCGCCAACCTACATGTCGGCTTGCGCGTATGTGTCCATAGCCAGGTATCTCCCAGAAGCGTGGCCCCGCCTCAGCCAGGACAAGCTCTAAACTCCTGCCAGGGCTCCCGAAATGTGCGGTGTAGTGCATGTTAGTGTAAGGGGGTGAGGATAAGACAAGGGAGAGGAAGGAAACATCGCTCGGGTTCCGTGGCCCGTTTGTTAGAGTACTGCTCCGGCATTCGCCTGGTGTTGATCTTAACCATCACAGCCGGGAAGAGCTCTAAGCTCCCCACCGGTCGCCCGCCATGTGTGGAGTGTGGTGCATGCTAGTGTAAGGGGTGAGGATAGGACAAGGAAGAGGAAGGAAATATCGCGCGCGGTCCGTGGCCCGTTTGTTAGAGTACTGCTCCGGCATTCGCCTGGTGTTGATCTTAACCATCACAGCCGGGAAGAGCTCTAAGCTCCCCACCGGTCTCCCGCCATGTGTGGAGTGTGGTGCATGCTAGTGTAAGGGGAGAGGATAGGGCAAGGAAGAGGAAGGAAAGATCGCGCGCGGTCCGTGGCTTGTTTGTTAGGGAACTGCTCTGGCATTCGCCTGGTGTTGATCTTAACCATCACAGCCGGGAAGAGCTCTAAGCTCCCCACCGGTCGCCCGCCATGTGTGGAGTGTGGTGCATGCTAGTGTAAGGGGTGAGGATAGGACAAGGAAGAGGAAGGAAATATCGCGCGCGGTCCGTGGCCCGTTTGTTAGAGTACTGCTCCGGCATTCGCCTGGTGTTGATCTTAACCATCACAGCCGGGAAGAGCTCTAAGCTCCCCACCGGTCGCCCGCCATGTGTGGAGTGTGGTGCATGCTAGTGTAAGGGGTGAGGATAGGACAAGGAAGAGGAAGGAAATATCGCGCGCGATCCGTGGCCCGTTTGTTAGAGTACTGCTCCGGCATTCGCCTGGTGTTGATCTTAACCATCACAGCCGGGAAGAGCTCTAAGCTCCCCACCGGTCGCCCGCCATGTGTGGAGTGTGGTGCATGCTAGTGTAAGGGGTGAGGATAGGACAAGGAAGAGGAAGGAAATATCGCGCGCGGTCCGTGGCCCGTTTGTTAGAGTACTGCTCCGGCATTCGCCTGGTGTTGATCTTAACCATCACAGCCGGGAAGAGCTCTAAGCTCCCCACCGGTCTCCCGCCATGTGTGGAGTGTAGTGCATGTTAGTGTAAGGGGGTGAGGATAAGACAAGAAAGAGAAATGTGAGATCGCGCGCGGTCCGTGGCCCGTTTGTTAGGGGACTGCTCCGATATTGGCCTGTTGAAGATCGGAGAAACCACGGAAAACTACGTATCAGAGCAAATAACAACTGGATTTGTCGAGACAGGGGCTAAATCGGACCTAGCCCTGCAGGTAGTATCGAAAATGTACTACCATCGGCACTCGCACTATACCTGTGAAAGTCGCTGCCATATCAACACATGGTCAATTCCACCGGTGGACCATCACACCTGCCCAGAAATTTCTTAATTATACTCGTTTCAGAAAAGTTTTGGCAAGGTAAAAGTATTTAATCGATTGCTTCTTCCTTCATCATGTAATTTACCTCATAGATCCAAAATCCATTAAACTCAAATTAGAATTTGTGCTTTTAATACTTTTAATCCCTCTTATTCTTAATACAATTAGTAGACAATAATGTGGATGTTGAATGATTCAACTTTTCTTCCGAATGTTTTATCGAAAATATCAAACAATATCGAAACTCCCAGCGTGACCTTATTTTCCGTTTGCGTTAAAAGTTCCTACTATTTTTATTTAAATGAATGTTTTGGAAAGAATTTCGCTTCTTTCTGTTTACGGACACTTTTTTTAACTTGCGGCAAATCACAAAAAAATCATTGAAACTTCTCTCCATTCATATGCACCGAAGAGAAAAAAAGGCAGAATCACGTAGTCAGGGAAATGCTTCCGATTTTTTAAAGTCGCGCGAACAAAAAGGGAACCCTGTCGTCCTTTCCTATCTCGTTTTCTTTCCTCTTTTTTTGCGGTAACGTCGCCTAAAGGAAAAGAAACCTCCAGGGCCTTCGCAGAGATCTACCCTTTGACAGACTGATCACGTCCTATTGTGGGCCTTCTTTTCCCCAGCCAGCGGCCCTATCTCAGGGATGTCAAAATCATTTCACCGAACGACCCGACTTTTATAAATGCAGGCGAGTTGAAACTCTAAGGCTGCGTTAGCTCAAAGCCAGCATTGCCGCTGTCTCTGCATTACCTCTGGCCGGTTGGTCCTTGGTTTGAGTTCGGACAGTGACAAGATATTCGACACTACCTTGTCAGTTACGTCGAATTCAGTCGCTGTCTGGAGGAGAGTTCTAGCGACCGAGATTTCCGTGGTTTCTCTGATCAACAACAGATGAATGCTGGACGAGTACCCTAAAGAACGGGGCAAGGACCGCACGCGATCTTTCCTTCCTCTTCCTTGCCCTATCCCCTCCCCGTACACTAGCATGCACCACACTCCACACATGGCGGGAGACCGGTGGGGAGCTTAGAGCTCTTCCCTGCTGTGATGGTGAAGATCAACACCAGGCGAATGCCGGAGCAGTACCCTAACAAACGGGCCACGGACCGCGCGCGATCTTTCCTTCCTCTTCCTTGTCCTATCCTCTCCCCTTACACTAGCATGCACCACACTCCACACATGGCGGGAGACCGGTGGGGAGCTTAGAGCTCTTCCCTGCTGTGATGGTGAAGATCAACACCAGGCGAATGCCGGAGCAGTACCCTAACAAACGGGTCACGGACCGCACGCGATCTTTCCTTCCTCTTCCTTGTCCTATCCTCTCCCCTTACACTAGCATGCACCACACTCCACACATGGCGGGAGACCGGTGGGGAGCTTAGAGCTCTTCCCGGCTGTGATGGTTAAGATCAACACCAGGAAAATGCCGGAGCAGTACCCTAACCAACGGGCCACGGACCGCGCGCGATCTTTCCTTCCTCTTCCTTGCCCTATCCTCACCCCCTACACTAGCATGCACCACACTCCACACATGGCGTGAGACTGGTGGGGAGCTTAGAGCTCTTCCCGGCTGTGATGGTTAAGATCAACACCAGGCGAATGCCGTAGCAGTACCCTAACATACGGGCCACGGACCGCACGCGATCTTTCCTTCCTCTTCCTTGTCCTATCCTCACCCTTTACACACACACACTTGCGTGCACTACACCACCACATATGCCAGAAGACCGGTCGACCGGTCCCGGTTAGGGTGGGGCACCGCTGGTGGGAGATACCTGGTTGAGGGAAACCCCGCTAACCGACGGTAGGTCAGCGCCCAGTCTCGCCATCCAGCGGGATAAGATCACCACCACCACCTCCGGAGGGAAAACATGCGCTACATTTATGGGACTACTGACTCGGTAATTTACGCGCCCGGAATCAGGAAGAAGCAGCCAACCCAGATGGATCCGATCAATATCAAGCGACGTCCATCTCCGACCTACAGGTCAGCATACGGGTTTCCCACATCCAGGAATCTCCCATCAGCGAGGCCAGCCAGGAAAAGCTCGAAGCTCCCGACCGGTCTCTCGGCATGTGTGGTAGTGTAGTGCATGTAAGTGTAACTGTGTGCCAAGAGTGAGGATAGGACAAGGAAGAGGAAGGAAAGATCGCGCGCAGCCCGTTGCCCATTTAGTAGGGTAGTGCTCCGGCATTCGCCTGGTGTTGATCTTAACCATTACAGCCGGGAAGAGCTCTAAGCTCCCCACCGGTCTCCCGCCGTGTGTGGAGTGTGGTGCATGCTAGTGTAAGGGGCGAGGATAGGGCAAGGAAGAGGAAGGAAACATCGCGCGCGGTCCGTGGCCCGTTTGTGAGGGTACTGCCCCGGCATTCGCCTGGTGTTGGTCGGCGAAAGCTGAGAAAACACCCGTACAAAGCAGGCAGCCGTTACAATTTTCCTCCATACAACGGCTGACCTCGACCCAGGTACTGTAGCCACTGTCGAAATCCTGTCACCCCAAGGGCCACGCACTGCCACAGGGTGCATCATCAGTGCCATCAGTTGATGCCCTGCGCGGGTGAGGCACGCTTGTCCCCTGCCACGCGTCGCCGAGTCTCCGAGTCGCGGTCTCGCGCTGCTGCGCTTTCGAACGGGACTGTACCACGGATTGGCATCGGACCTCGACGAGCGTCACGCCGGCCCGGATGGCTCGGGGCAACACCTCGCAGCTGCAGCGTCGCCGACCGGCAGGTGACGGACTTAGCGCACGAGCTGTGCACATACGTCGAATGCAGCCGCTGCCTGGAAGAGAATTCTAGCGGCCGGCTGCGCTGGTCCTTAGTTTTCGGTGCTTCCTTCGATTAACACCAGGCCAATACCCGAGCAGTTCCCTCACAAACGGGCCTCGGACCGCGCGCGATATTTCATTCCTCTTCCTTGTCCTATCCTCTCCCCTTACACTTACACTCACTACCACACATCTCGGGTTTGTTCCGCCACAGAGGGAGACACCTGGAGAGCAAAATTCCCACAAGCCGACGTGTAAGTCGACGCCGGTTTTCCCGTTCTAGGTATTTTAGTTACCCTGTCGCGAAGATCATTAGGATATTTTAATTTGTGACAAGACATAGGTACTTTACACTTTTCAAATTTTTTGAAAAAGTTTGAATTGTTTAATTTGACGAATGACAATGTTTCTCTCGATTAGAAGTGGGGACATGAATTTATAAATGTAGTAGTGTTCCGATTTTCATTAAAACCACAAAGTTTTTAAAAAAAGAAAAAGGTCAAATATTTTTCTAACCTACTTATTATTTCTACTCATAGGTACAAGTGCTCATATGTACTATTCTTTGTACGGTTCCATAATTGCTTTATCTCCTTAATTTCATTAGTATTTGAGAATAAGAGCTGACTGACATAGTCCCGTCATAGTATTAATTGTTGAGTCATAACACTAAGGGTGAAAGTTTCATTATGTCGCACATTCCCACAGGTTCTCATTGCGTCTACTGTCATCTTGACTGGGCTAGGACGTGGACGTCAGGCAGGCTAAATTGAATTTAGCTTCAAATTAGCTATTACGAAGTAAAAAAAGAAAATGAATCAATATCTCACTCCTACCCGCAATCAGTGTTATCTGTTCCGACTTCTTCACGCTCCCAGGCGAAAAACGAAGCATGGAAACTGAAACGTTGCCTTCCAGAAATCTCCTTCCTCCCCCCCCCCCCCGACGGCGCGAAAGCAGAACGGACGCCCACTTCCGGCGCAACCGGAAGTGCCTGTAGATCGCCGGAATGTCATTCTCTAACGAGAGAATGCGAACGCAATCAGCAGGGCCCCACTTGCCTAAAGGTATTTTTAAACTGACCTATAAATCGGCGGCATAAGTTCGATAACATGACCGCGTTTTTTTTAAAAACAAAAGATTTTGACCCAATTATTTGGATAAGTTAATTTAAGCTTGCTAATCACTTGCATGTCAATGCCATCCCGGAGAGTTCAACGACGTACCAAAGCAATTAAGGACAATGCGTTACAAGGTATTTGTGAGTTGAAGTGCTTCAAATTACTTTCAATAAAGTGTTTTGAAAACTCACAAGATTTCTGTGAAAAAGAGCTTCAAATTTCCAATTTACACTAACGTTTAAGCGAAATTTTCTTAACAATCAAAATTTTTAAACGAAAATTTCCGTATAGAACGAGGTTTTACTCTCATACAATTATCTTATACCAATATTTCAGTTCTGCAATTCCAAAGCTGGAAAATTGCATTTTTTTTTTAAATGTACTTTTGGCGGCGATAGATATCAACTGGTAAGAGGATGTGGCAAAACCGAAAAGCTAGGCCAGGCCAAACACATTAGAAAACTGGTACGAGAAAGTCTGTGCCATTCTGTAGCACCACTAGTTTTATTTTTTCCCGAGTTCCTGGCTAGATACTGACACCCCTAAACAACCTACTTGACCAGAGGCTGCATAGTTTACTTTCAGTTTCCGCGCACATTGGGAATCTGTTATTTAGGTAAAGCGACTCTCTTTCGAAAGTAGTGATCCAATTCCCACAAACGCGGCCTTACCCTCCGAGTACTGACACTAGCACATACCGACTCAAATAAAAAAAAAGTCACGTCATCGTGTCCTCTTTTTTCCTACAGAGCGAGTACTGCGATGTCACCGAGTCCGTTAACCACGCCACAGCCTCTGGTCTCGTCTCTACACACACACACACACACACACACGCACACACATACAGCTCGTCTCCATTCATGGGCGCACAGGTGACTGTTGTGGAGACGGTGAGAGGGCTGTTCAGAAACCTACTTAGACGAATTCGAAGGGGGAAAGTGTTTCAAGCGCGCCTGGCCCGCGTTTATGAAGGTGAAAACCGTGGCTTTCGATGCCTAAAAATAACGTAGACGCCCAGAAGGGGCCAATTATTAACTAACCATAGCACTATCAATCTAGATACGATCCTGTGCATTATCAAAAAAGGGGTGTTGGCTGAGCTCATCGCTAAAATTTTTATTTAATTTTTGAGTTTCTGTTTTGACGATTTTGATGAATTAACAAATTGATTTAACCAATAATATACAAATGCATACATTTAAACATACATATAATTATGACTATGTGGTCCCCTATATTTTTAGGCGGACAAATTTTCGTAAGAAATTGAGAAAATCTTACAAAATATTTTCTTTATCACATTTATTCTGTGCAATGTTAAGTATCAAATATTTTCTAAGATTTTCTCAAATTCTTTCGAAACTTTGGATGTCCAAAATTATATAGAGGGCCATATATGCCTAATTATATTGTTAATAATAAGACAGTCATAGCATAAGAAATTTAAACGTGAACATTATTCAATTTCTAACTTTGTATTTTTTAAAAAATATATTAACTTTCTCCCATCAATTCTGGACGTAATAACAAAATCTATTACATTTTTACGTCAAATAATGGCCGATGTATCGTCACAACACAATAATGTATTGAACTTTATTACACCAAGATTTAAAATACTTCAATTATTTCCAAAATGTATTATGAATGGTCTTTTTTCAAAAAAAGTTAATACAACATCATAACTCAAATTATAACAAACACTTGTGATAAATTGCATCATATCTTGAACAAAAGAGACACAATATCAACGATTTTAAGCTTTTTTATAGGTTTCAATTGTTTTAAAAACAAACAATGATCTGCGAACCGTTGAGTCCTCCACAGGGAATGCAAGGTTTAATGCCATGTTTTATTTTGCGTTTCACCGGCATTCAATTATGTATATGTCTGACACTCGTAAGGTGTAAAGGAATTTCCCTGGAAATCGACTATCGCATGGCTCAAATACCCGCGAATATCTGCTACGTGGATTCTACAATAGCTTCCTAGAGTCGAACTGACACTTTAATAGGAAGGTATTTTGCTCTCAAATATCTCTTACGGTAAAACTTTCTCAATGCAGAACGTTTAAAATGCGGAAATCTGTCTAATCTGAACATAAATCACGATCCTACCGAACATAAACAGTCGACAGTATTACATTGCATAATGCGGAATCTTGGGCAATACGGGAAAAAAACTGGTCCCTTGAGATTCCACATTAAGCGAGTTTTACTGTATTATAGTCCCAAGATCGACCATGATTTTTATTAAGTCGTTTCTTTTTATTAATAGCCTTTAAAAAAAATATATTTTATAACAACGTCTCTTCATTTTTGATGAATTTATCTTTGCTTTTTATCTTTAATTTTCTGATACATTGTTTCTTGCTTTTGTATGATTTAAATTATGTCGTATGTTCTTGATTTGGAGCTGCATAAATTCGTAAAAATAAGTTCAATAATTTGGTTTGGTTGCTAAAAGTGCATGTATGTCACGATTTGTGAGCAATTCATTCGAACATCTTTTATTTGTCATTCTTTACATTTCCGTTAAAAAAAGTTTTCCATTATTTCTAGAGCTTTTGCTGTAATTCCATTCCTAAATTTCAGAGTTTTTTGTCCTTACATTACGCTTCATTACGAAACGGCATATATTAAGGTATTGCGGTTAGTAGGCAAGTTATTTTCGATTTTTTTCTCGGAAGGTTGCATCTCTCAGATGATTCGTAAGGAATACTAAAAATGAATAAATACACGAGAATCAAGTCTATTTCAGCTGTTTTAAACAGTGATTTTGTTTCATGACACAGGCACGCTTTTGTGCATGATTAAATCTGACGAATTGTCGGACGTAAATTGTTTTACGTAAGTTGCGAACCGAATTTACTACAATAGTTCTCCAATATTAGCCACGGCAAAGTTTCATGGTTTCTTTGGAAACAAAGCTGATTTCAAATACTTGCGAAGAAAATTTCTTCTCAAAAGTCAGGAGTGGTATTATTTGAGAAGAAAAAATGTAAAATCTGATAAACGAATGTTTTATGATGGGATTACTGATCTAATTAATGACATTAGGTTACTTTAATAAATTTCTAATGTAGATTTATTATTGAATTGTAAAACGTTTGGAAGAAAATATATTGAAATATTATGGTCACAGCTTTAATGGACAACTGTAACAATTCTCAACACATTCTAGCAACCGAATATTCAGGAGCGAAGAATTTTACAATGAACGTGTGTTCAAATATAAGTCATAACAAATATATCGTTTGAAAATAAATTATTTTTGCTGAGTTCACTGTTCAGTACTGCAATACCATGATTTCAATAAACATAATTTCCAATACTTCTATTAGTAGAGACCGGATTTTAAAGGGAATTTCATTTAATTTCAACTAACAATACTTGCGAAATTAATTACACAGTAATATACATTTCTTTTTCATGATCTAGCCGCTATAGTGCACAAACATAATTACTTTCTTTATTCTATTAATAAAATTTTGCGTTTATAAGTTAATTGATAATTCTAAAAAATGGGGCCAAGCATTACACGCAAATGTATTATTTTCTTAAAACCAGTTCCTCGAGTTAACTATGCAAATGAGACGTATGAAAACCACGCTCAGACTTTCAATCCCCGTCGACGGTAATTGCCCCAACGTTAATTTTTTATAAACGAAAGTATGTCTGATTCAAATGAAAAGATTGTGTACTCGAATAAAATATTCCTCCTGTTTATTCTGTTTTGTTTATTTTTAAAAACCTTTTTCAGAGCAATTGATCCCCATTTTTGTCTTCTTTACATAAATTTGAGTTTGAGTATTCGCACAGCACGTGTTAAATTTGTTAAATTTCAAAATAACAGACCCACGTCGGCCATGTCAATATCAGTCCAGCTGATGACAGATGACACGATTCACAATGCAACGACCGTAAAGGTGTCGGTACATGACTACACAAATTCTCTTGCACACGACGAATTATTTTGTGTCGAAAATATAATTATTTCCCTTGAAAATCCGGCCTTTATTTAGCAGTAAAACCTGATATGGGGCCATTCACAAAATATGTTCACTTTTCTGGGGGAAAAGGAGTTATAAAATTTGTGGCAAGAGTGAACGAGACAACGGGGTGTTGGAAAATGTACTTTCACGCAACGGTTTGCTATTGTAATAATAGTGATAGTAATCATAATCATAATAACAATATTGAACAAGAAATGAATGTTAAAATAAATTTTAAAAATGGAATTTTTTTTTTTATTTTGAAAAATAAAAAAGACATTAAAATCTACGTGAAATTTTAACCAGTTTTTAATGAAGTCACAGATATTCAACTACATAAGCGGGGAACTGGAAATAAGTGGTACAAATGACGGATGGATGCATTTAAGACGAAAAAAAAAAATCCCAATTTCGCGAACGCATTTTCTGAATGGCTCCGTCTCATACCCAACAATTTCACCAGCCAACCCGCCCCGTCAGCACCGGCCGCGTTCACTTACCAGCACTCCCGACCGGCCGACGGCAGACGGCCGACGTTGCACAAACATTCACGCATTCAGCAGCCGGCGCGATGAAGCAACCTGCCAGCCCTGCAGAACGCACCTCGCCACCAGCGACGCGCCTGTAATGAGGCCGGGCCGCACTCGGAACTCGGCGCACACGGACAGCAGCCGACCTTGCGCTCACAACGCTGCACTTGTTCGGAGGCGGACAGGCCTAGAGATAAAGCGTTGGATCGCGCCACTATCACTAGAACCGGACTCGGTTTGTTTTGCTTCTCACACGCTCGCGGCGAATCTTCCAAGGCTTTTGCACTTTCCGGGAAGGATGGGAGCTGCTGATCACGGCGTCTGTACTAGTGTATTCTGGGTCTGTGAAGTTTTTTTTGGATTCTCCAAATCTACGAACAGTTTCGGAAGAGAGGCTTCTATTCTTGAGTATTCTCTCGGTAGATTACGGTTTTTTATTTTTGTTTCTTCAATACTGGTTTGGACCTGGATGAATTGTTCAAATTTTCCAAATCTTTCGAGACTGCGAAAAGAGTAGGGAGATAAGCGCAGCTAGATCAGAACTTCTGCACTTACGTATTCCGGTTTGGCACTTGTCAAACGGATGAATTTGCCCGGGTGGTTCTGAATGTTAAACTCCGTTACGCTTTTAGTACGAACCACGAGGTTCAGGAATATTTGGATAAATGATTCCACGAGTGTTTTTATATAGCAATTCATAGCATTTACTGGAACCTATCCATTGTGTCACTCCGTTCTCATGCGTCGGATTTAGCAACTGATGCGCAAGTTGCTTTAGCTCGCAACGCCCCTGTTGTGGGTTCCTATATGGATGACGAACTTGTACACGCCACAATATAGAGTTGTTATACGACAGATTCAATTCTATACAAATGTCAACGATGATCGAGATATTTCTTTGATAACAAAGCTGAAGCACGCCGAACACTGTTTTTCTTAACTAGTTCTGGGTTATAAGTTCAGAAATACTCGTCGACGCACGAAAAGCAGTTATTTTCTTCACGAATAGTGAGAGTAAGAACTCGCTATATTTTGTAATTCGTCACTCAGAATCGAGACTTGATGCTTCTTGAGAAGTGAAGTTGCACTCGCTCAACACTTTAGTTGCGACAGTCCTTTTCGTGAAGTCACTAATTCGTAAGAAGTATATTCCCTATTTCGATCTTACGGTTATAATTGTCTCGGAATCAAAACTAGACGACCTTCTAAATTATATCGTAACGCGACTTTTAACTCACAAAAAAACCGACTTCCGAGTTGTTTCGCGTTTCACCACTCTTAAATAAACTGCTCTATCAACTATTTTATTACTAACTTACAGTTGAGATTCGTCCACGGAAATAAACAGCGCTTGTTTCAACGACGATCAACCAGCGATTTTATTTCTTTTTTTTTTTGTTCTTCAGCGTCACGCAACGGGGAACAACCAACAACAAAAATGTTTATTTCTTGTTTTATCTCCACGCTTCTACGAGCAGCGAACTTGCTTTGAGAGGACGCTAGGTGGCAGTGTTTTCTTCTCTCCGGCAGTTCCTTTTTTTTTGTGTTTCCTCGGAAGCGAAATGTCCCGTGCGGCCGTGGTTCGTGGCGTGCGACTATCGACTTCTCCTCGCGCCTCGCACGGCTCGGCGTGCTGTGCGAGTATCGATCGCGTGGATTGCGAGGGCGTCACACGGCCCTCTGGGAACCGCGGCGCTGGATCGGCGCGTTGGAATGCGTCGGCCAGAACGTCGCTCGACAGTCGAAGCACGTGCCGAGATGACGAGAGAGAGAGAGAGAGAGAGGGGGCGGGCGATCTTATCTTCCGCGGGCGAGAGAGAGACAGAGACAGAACGATGAGTAGAGATATCGTTGGGTGCGGCGGGTGAATGGGTGGACAGGTCGACGGGTTGAGATAACTGGCTCGCTAGGTGGGCGACGCGAATTTCGTACAGAGCGGTGATTTGTCCGAGGAGACGTACGACGGAAGAAATACGACTCCGAATTCGGCGTTGTTTTTATCCACACTATGACTTCTGATGATTGAGAACGCACGCTATCTCTTACGTTATATGTTTACAGGGAGAATTACAGATCTCACTACACAGAAGTAAATGTTTTTGTTTGTTTTTTGTAGGATTCCTCGGAGTTAATCAAGAAATACTTCATTGCGAGCTTATCTCCAGTTTTATTTTTCTCCTCGCAAACACCTGATGACGAATTCTGTTGTTTATTTGTCGTGAAACAAAGTTCGTACGAATCTTAGATGCACAGTTGATTTGTGTCAGATAGTTAAAGAGTATAGATATTTCTGTCACAGGTTATTAGGAAGTGCAAAATTTAACGAACGAGAAGTAACTTTTTTTCTTGAGAGATTCTTGACGTCTGATCTATTAAAAAGGTATTCCGTTCCGGAGTTACGGCATTCAGTTGCCCGTGACACAGAACAGACGCTAAATACTTCTCTTTTTTTCGATTATTAAAGAAAACTTGTAGCTGTCGAAATTTCAATTTCTTTTCCTCTTACAGGTCAAAGAACAATTCTGATACTACGCCTCGAAAACGTCCAGGAATGTCGAGAGGCTTCTTATACAACACTTCACAAAATGCCACTCAATTCACGGTTGGGATGCGCGAAAAAAAAATGTTGCGAGTCCAGTGGTTCTTTCCTATTCCCTGGTCGAGCTTCCACTCGCAAGCACAGGAGCGGAACGATTCGACCGCCTCGCTTCCCAGTGCACTATCCCATTCAGTAGCTCAGGGAACCGGAAGTTCAATGGCACGAAATGCTCAATCTAAGTATCTCGCGATTTCTTTTCTTTTTCTTCTTCAGGTCTTGACTTCATACGGCGATCCGAATGACAGTTACAAATCTGCCCGTCACTCGCCGGGGCTGCAGCGGGAAGCTAGAACCGCTTTTATTGGTAGTTGTCGATATTCCGCCGAGTTGTCACGTTTCCGAGTTGTTTGTTTTTTATGATGATACCGAAGTAGGTTGAGCACTCCGATAACGTCACCGGACCTTCGTAAGGTAGCTAGTGGAACGTGCTTCAACTGCGGATGTCAGACTTGGCCACAGGTCACGAGGCAGATGGGACAAATCTTGGTTGGACTAGGTCGTCGAACTACTTTAAACAGACAACACGTAGGCAGCTTTTAAAGTACTCTTTCTAAAAAAAAATATTTGTTATGTTTTTAGAGCAACTTCTTTGGCGTCATTCTTGAAATAAATATGCGAAATGGCACAAATACACTCTACACATATAATTTTATTTTAAAAATTTAACTGACTAGAGAACGCCAGACTAGAAAGACATTTGGTAATTATTTTAAATATTGCTAATTTATTGTTGGTGATAACTATTTGCTACGATATTTGAAACTTTTTCGTAATTATCTTTTTTAAAGCGACAGTGTATCCCAGGAAGGTACTCTTGAAGCAGGTGAGCTTGAAATGCTACAACCCAGATACGAAATTGCCGCAGCGGCTGGGTTGAATGTACGATACAGTAATTTGTTTTACGGAGAGCAAACACGAAGTGAAGCCGTGTACAAAAAAACGCTTCCGTAATCCTGCCGTGTCCTCTTTAAACTTTATCGAAATTTCAGATCGGAGTTTACACACACACACACGAAGAGTCGAAAGAGTATATTTACACAAAAACGCCCTCGACAAGACGGCACATTAAATCGAGAATGATTATTGAGGACTAGCTCCTTATTAAGTTTGGAATCAACTCGTGCGTTAAAATTTCAATAAGGTTCGTTTGGCTTTAAAGACTTCATTAACCGCACGAACTCTCACTACTACGCACGCACTTGAATTTCCTCGTTAGGAGTTGCTCGCACTTGAATTCTCTGCACTCGAGTTGTACCGCTCATGAGCTGGCTCTTGGGTTAATCGGACGCACTCTCGAGACGTTAAGAATTCTATTTCTGAGCCCTGATATAATGTGACTGGCACTTCCTGCGTAGTCAGACGTCGGCTCAGTCGAACGCTTGGCTCCTGCTACGTGCTTTACAGCTGCAATTCCGACGCTCGTACCGTTCGTTGCACAAGGGGCTGTAACGTGCACCTCGCTGCGAACGAGTCTAAAAGCAGAATCGGCGCAGATGATGTGAAATTGCGAAAATATTATTTACTGTTCCGGAACACACTTGCGCAGATGCTGCTATTGTTCTCTCTTTACGCTCCAGTCACCATCCGCTGTGAATCATGTGTGGGACAGAAAGGTTCGTTTTTACGGCGATACGATGTTTCGTACACTTTGTGGTGCAGATATTTGTACAGCGGTGTTCTGTGCCGTAAATATATATTTCGCTGTGAGATGGCAAGGTCAGTTCGACGTGCTCGAAAGTGAACAGTGCGAATGCACAATTAAGAAATGTTATCTCGAAAGTACTACTCTCGCAGTCCCGTCTATTATTGAAATACAGAGTCCAGTTTTGGGAGAAACTTATTGCAGGTATATTCAGAAGGGATTAAAACTTCTCGGTGGTACAGATGTTTATTTAGATGACAGGACTAGATTTTCGTATACACAACACACTATCAGTCACTCTTCTTGGATGTACTACTCGCCGGTCGATGTATTTTGTCACGGTTCGGTCCACTACGATGAATCGACGCTAAACGGAGGAATGTGTGAATGGTTAGTACCACAGCATCAGGTGAGAGTAAGACAACGTATATGTTATCGCGTGCGATTATTTTATCCCGCTGCTACTGGAAACACGTATGTCCACAAACAACAATTGTTAGGAGAGCGTTTGAGCAGAATCACATCGAGAGGACGTGCTTTCCACGCGGAGACTGCCACAAGAGGCGAACGTTGAACAAATGTAGCTTAAATTGTAAATGGTACAATTACTGGGCACACTTGTTTTCAAAACAATGCAGATTACAGAGGTGAAGAGCAATGGAAGAGCTGTATGAAGAATTGCAGCCTTTCTTCTACAAATTCGCAAGCAAGGCTTTCAGGAATGTATCACACCAGGGAGATCACGACACGATCAAACGTACACTACTTTTTCGGAAGGTAGATGGCAAACGAATTCAAACATCGGGCGACAGAATGACCGAAATACGACGAGACAAATCTTTCATCTACACACGCGCTTTGCAGCAAATGGTTGCAGGTGCACAGAAAGACGGCAGAAGTCCAACACTTACGCCGAACACTTGTCCTACACGCAGGCAAAGATTTGAACCACGGCCACCGGTCCGTGTATAAATAGATAGTCCTTGTTAACACTTGCTTCTCCAAACGAATTCAAAGCGTTGAGCGAACTCACGTGGGGAATTGTCCATCCAAACAAGTGCTTGAACACGAATGCGAGATTGTTCGAAGAGTCGGCAGAAGTGGAATAAACATGCCCAACACTTTCCCCCGCACGCAGACCAAATTCGAATGACACCCAGCGGTCCACATCAACACGGTCTTTACGAACACTTTCCGCGAGCTGAAGTTCGACGAAGCGAATTGTTCATCCAAAACACACGCAGGGGCGAGAGTGTTCGGGAAAACGCAAGCAATTCCTTCACGTCTACACACGTGCGTACGTCTCTTCCAACTCGGCGCCCGGAGCTTGGTGCTTAAACAGGTGCGAATGTTGGCAGGTGCGATGGAACGAATTCACGGCGAACAGAGGAGGGCCTGGCGAGGCGAACGGTTCACCCAAACACGTGCAAGCGTGGGAGTGTTGTCAGAGAAGAGAGACCGCGGTCCACACACAGCCACGCGTACGTTTCGCCCAAATCCGCACGGCGCTTGCACAGATGCGCGACGTGACAGATTCCTCCACACACGCAAACTCACAGCTAGGCTGGTTCACGCAAGCACGTGCAGGCGTGAGAGAGTTGTCAGAACCAGGAGAACACACCAAGTCCGATTATTGAACGTGACCAAATTATAGCTTCGAAATGCGCACGGCGCTGGAGCAGGTGCGTGCGTGCAAAGTGAGCGATTGCCCCACTCTCGCACGTTCCTTGGGCAGACGGGTGCGATCCGTCGGTGGGCGAGGTCGCTGGCCCCGGTGCGTCGGGCCGGGGGGCCGGCGGGCGCGGCGCGGCGGGTCGCGAGGAGTCGAGTGGAGTCGAGTGGAGCCTGTACTTGTGGCTCCCGGCCGTCGGAGGCCGACTGGCGGCGGCGCAGCGGGTCGGCGCCGAGCGGCGGGGAGGAGTGGAGGGGGGGCGGCGGGGAGGAGTGGAGGGGGGCGGAGGCGGCGGTGGTGGGGGGAGGCGCGTCGGCGCGACGCGGGCCGCGCGCGGGCGCAGTGGGGGGGCTCGCGGGAAACGCCGGGCGCAACGGCAGACACACTGCTCGGGGCGTCGACTGCGCGTCATCAGGGCCGTGCTACTCTCCGTTAAAACCGGGGACACAGCTACAGGGTGCTACTATAGAAGGATTTTCCTTACGATGGGATAAAGTGACAGATCGGGAAACAAGTGAACATCACGTGTACTTCAGAGAAGTATCCCTCCGCCGCGTCAGCTGTTTAGTTACGCCCCTTCGTAGTGTTTGTTTACGGTTCACGCGAGACATCAATAAAGAGATGTCTTGAGTTTCGCTTAGTTATATGCACGCACGCGAGTCCGGGAAATATAGAAATTTATTTACATAAGTGGGAAAATGTCTTAACGTAATATCACATTCAATAAAAGAAAACTGCCACGAATGTAAATAGAAAGAAAATTGATTTTTCAGGGGACGTTCAAATACCTTTTCCGGACGTTTCACAGCAAATGGCTCAATCACTTTTGTGATTTTGTGACTCGATTTTAAAACAAACATAATACTTATCACATAAAGCTAAATTCAATATAATTTTTATAAAAAAAAAAGAATTTTTACATTAGAGCACAAAGCTCTGCACTTCCTCATTTCAATTATTTCTCGTGGCGCACTATATTTTCGTCGGACGAGGACATCACAGCAGGGAGCGTCGTGGCTTTTTACAAGTTAGCCAACTGCAAACGAACGAATGGAGGAAGGAGAGTCTATTAAGTTCAAGGACACAACGACCACAGAATCGTCAGTTGTGTTGCCAGCACTAGCTGTCAAATCATCCCATCCTTAGGAAAATTCTAGTTTACAGGAGATGCTACGGTCGCCGGGTGCTGCTGCAGGTTAGGCTCGCCAACTTTCCCACATGCAAATTGGCTAATTTGTGAGAAATACGAAAAGTACATTTTAAATGTTCATTTTTTTTTTATAAATACACCCATATAAGAAACACGTGAAGAATGCGCGAACATCGGCGCCATCTTTTGTTATATTATGAGCCGCACGCGAACTCATGCAGCAGCCACGCACGATGTAAGTATCGTTGGCAGCAGTTTGTATTTTCGTTCTTGTAAGAAGGTGATGCAGCAGAGCGCGCCACCGTAATGGTTTCCACCACGTCCTTTGGGAGGATGTTATTGCAGTGCTTCTGACCGGAAGGATCTAGGGTTACACTCCCAAGATTTTCGACACTACCTACACAGCTAGTACGAATTGAGTCGCTCTCTGGAGGAGAAGACTAGCGGCCGGCTGCTCTCGTCGGGAGTTTGTGGTGGTTTGTCCAATCGATACCAGGCGAATGCCGGAGCAGTTCCCTAACAAACGGGCCACGGACAGAGCGCGATCTTTCCTTCCTCTTCCTTGCCCTATCCTCTCCCCTTACACTAGCATGCACCACACTCCACACATGGCGGGAGGCCGGTGGGGAGCTTAGAGCTCTTCCCGGCTGTGATGGTTAAGATCAACACCAGGCGAATGCCGGAGCAGTTCCCTAACAAACGGGCCACGGACAGCGCGCGATCTTTCCTTCCTCTTCCTTGTGCTTTCTCCACCTCTCACCTCCACACACTTCCTGACTTGCACTGCGCTAGCACACATGTCACGAAACCAGTCGCGAGCTTAGAGCTTCTCGAGGTTGATTGATTAGTGATTCCGATCGCGACAACTGCAAAGTTCATTAGTCCCCTAAGTATAGTGCATTTCCCATCTCAGAAAACGGTGGGTCTCGGAAGTTCCCACACTATAAAAAAATTTCGGTTTGCCTGCCTCTGGCAGGAATCAGCTGTCGACGGTTTCATTCAATCGGGAGCTTGAACGTCACTGTAGTGTCATCATATGGTGATGTTGAAGCTCCCGATTGGATAATACCGTCAACGGCTGATACCTGCCTGGGGAGGAGTTGGGAAAATGGCAGTATAGATGTTGATATCTGGCGCCCACCTACCGTCGGCTAGCGGGGTTTTCCCCAATTAGGTATTTCTCACCGGCGGAGCATCGGTCCAGCCGGGACAAGCTGTAAACTCCCGACTAGTCTCCCGGCATGTGTGGTGGTGTAGTGCATGTCAGTGTGAGTGTAAGTACGGTGTGAAGATAGGACAAGGAAGAGGAAGGAAAGATCGTGCGCGGGCCTTGGCCTGTTTGTAACGGAACTACTCTGGCATTCTTCCGGTGTTGATCGGAGACACCACGGAAAAATAGCGATCAAAGCAGTCGGCCGCTAGAATTCTCCACCAGACAGCGACTTAATTGCACGTAGCTATTCAGCTTGCCGCTGTCGGGACTCGAACCGTAGCACCTGTCGGTCAGAGGCACTGCAGAGACATCACTTCTTGACCTTAGCCACCTTACACGGAAACTAAATGTTTTTACGATTTTCATGGTTCATTTTTGTCAGGAAGGTATGTAATATATTTAAAGCGTAACTTATAGTGCGTTCGAAAATCGAAGTAGTAACTTTTTAAAATTAACACACACACACACACACACAAAAAAAAAAAAAAAAAAAAAAAAAAAAAAAAAAAAAAAAAGAAAGAAAGAAAGAAAGAAAGAAAAAGAAAATTAAAAAAAAGAAATCGCGAATTAGCCATCATGGGACCCCGCTATACGTGTATCACAGCTGGGTTCAGACTGTATTATCGTAGTAGGTGCACGTTGCTTTTTCCACAGAGGGGAATCAGCATTTTAACGCAAATTCTTTTAATTTTTAATTGAATTTTGGCCCGTGTGTTGTGGCGTTGGGCGCAGTGCGCGCCAGAGCCACACGGAGGCAGAGCGGCGGCGGCGGGCGGCGCGGGCGGCGACGCCGATAAGAACACGCGCCCAACGGGCGATTCAGCGCGACGCGACGCGACGCGACGCGAAGCCCAGAAGGAAGCAGGCGCGAATCCAAGGGAGGGAAATGAGGGGGAATTCCCCCCCCCCCCAATAAAATAAACCAGTAACTATTAATGTCACGAAACTTTCAAACAAAAATATTTTCGGATAATCAATAAAACGAATAATGTCACGAAACATTCAAACAAAAAATATTTTACGATAATCAATATAATTAATAAAGTCGTATCGCAGCGTGAGCTGAGGGTAGCCTGCGACATTTTACGAAATCTGTAACATGGCACATTTGGCCAAAACATTTTGAATTTCGCCTCTCCAAATGTGACCCTGGATCCGCCCCGGATGGAAGACACACGCTAATACGGCACTCACGAAGTAAGAAGCGGAGGAGGATTATGCTCCATCAATCAATCCTCGAAAGGCAAACATCAGGGTCGAGGATGGAAAAAAAGAGCGGGTGACAGTGAGGGAGACAGTGAGAGGGAGAGAAAGAGGAAGAGAGAGCGAGAGAGAGGGAGAGAGAGGGAGAGAGAGCGAGAGAGAGGGAGAGAAAGAGGGAGAGAGGGGGAGAGGGAGAGAGTGAGAGGGAAAGAGGGAGAGGGACAAAGATGAGAGGAGAGAGAATGGGGAGAGATAAAAAGAGAGAGGAGGGGAGAGATGAGAGAAAGAGACATGAGGGGAAAGATAGATAATAGAGAGAGAGAGGAGGTAAGAGAGAGAGAGGAGAAAGATCTTAAAATATTTTAGCTTATTGATGTATGTTTTTACACAAAAGTATGTATCTGTAATGTTATTAATACATTTAATTACAGCAGGATTTACTCAACGGACGCTCAATGTCCGAAATGGGCTAAGAGACGAGTTGCGAGAACAAGTCCGAGCCATTAGTGTGTTCGTATTTATTTATTTAACGTCAAAAACAGTTAAAACCCCGGGGAGAAGTATAATCTACGTATTTGTATTAAATGAGCTACCCCAAGTCGCTTTAGATAAGACGCACTAGAGATTAATTCGTAAATTTCATAATCACTACCCAATTTCCAGTTGTTATCCTGTAAAAAAATAAATTACATTACGAATTAACGCAAGCTGTCCAATTTCTAAACTTGGCTACAGCCAATTCAAAAGAAGATAAAAAAATAATAATTTTGCATTCATTTTAAAGATCACAAAATGGTAAGGATCAAGATATTGCAAAACAGCACCGGCAAACATATTCGTCAAATAGAAAGAGCACTATGTACGTAAGTAGGACAATTTACAAAATAAATATCATCTGTAATATACACACTAGTTGTGGCTACTATCACTGAATATTGAATCGCCAATAAACTCAGCACTGTCCATAACCATTAGCAAGGTAAAGATTTGTTTATTAACACACCCAAACCTCAATCTGTAAATGTGAAAAACAATTCCCAGATTAGAAACACGGATCAAACAATTAGTAGATCAACGTTTCCAGATTTCAATTAACACAAGCTGAAACATCCCTTTACACATACGCCAGCCATTACAGATTAAAACAAATCTCACCTGTAACCTTTGTGCTGGAGATTATACGCAGCTTTCGTTGCCCGATGAGAAACAAAAGACTGGCCATAAAAAACACAATGTCTGGACTCTCAAAAATCCCAGATTACCAAAACAAGCGAACAAAAGAGAATTCGTACCAAACGACCATTTACAATAGCGAAACAAAGGGTTGGATTTACGAGTAAGAGGATATTGATCAGAGGGATTTTTTTTCTGAGGGATCATTGCTCACCAGCAGACAAATGCCGATCATACACGGTCATATTTTGTGTAATAAAAAAAATAAAACGTTATATAAAACGTGAATTTTTAAAATCTAGCTTTCATGTGGGAAAATTAAAGGAGTTTCATAAAAATATTATAAAATAAAACTTGACCTACTTTCATCTAACAATTTTACACCCAAAAATATATAGAACGATATTGGCAAAGGTGCTCGTACAATTGATTCCTAACAGGAGAAGGTAAGATGGCGGGCAGAACACTTAACTTCACTTATACGGGTAGCACGAAGTGTACAGTAGTTTCCTGTAGGCTTCGTCCTGTACACTATATTACCAACGCCAATGAAGTCTTACAGTACTAAAAGCTGTTTTTTTTCCTCTTTATTTGCTCGATCTTCATTTGTTTGCCAACCGCAATCCTTTTATTATACAAAGTGAAAACATCAATAAATTGTTATTTATTACTACAAATGTATCTTTATAAGCTAGAAAATAAGGATCTACGTGTTTACGTAGCAACCAACCATTAGTTTTTACAATTTTTGTTTCATTCAGCGCGCAGTGATGTGAAAGTGAAATTTTAAAGCAGTGATTTAATTTAGTGAAAGTGAATCAAACTTATTCTAAAGAATTTGCCTTACTGAAGTTGCTTCTAAACTGTTAGAGAGTTAATACATCTAACACACGCACGCACGCCATTTTCAAGGGTAAATCAGCACTGGATTTGGGCTCTTACCACTCAATAATAACTAACTTCTTGCTGCGACAACATGGAGAACGATAATTTGAATAACTATATTTTCCACTGAACTGTAGAAGACGTGCACAGATAGTGAAGTTACAGTAATGTCGAGAAGCAAAACAAGGGGGCCATCTCAGCATTTGCTCGAAGGGTCAGGGAAGTTGAACAAAAACCTGATCGAGATGAGGGAGTCAATGATCCAGAAGCAGTGGTACAATACTTCTTACAGGTGGTTTAGAATTACACAGTCCAAATGGTAACGAATACATTAAATGTCCATATTAAGCTTAGAATTACTTTCCTTTTTGATCCTCGGTATAGTCTCTAATCTTATAGAAACAGTTATACGGCAGGAAATATTTTACATGGGACTTCAACGTTTGTGTCGAATATCAGATACCTGCCCGTGTGGAACAGGCGCAAAGGAAGGCGCCAGCAGCGCCGTCGACGCGTTGACAGGAACTTACCTGAAACAAAAGACAAAGGAACATAAGAATCGTTTCCAACGAGAAATTTGACTTTAGAATGCGAGAGAAGTGTGAAACTGGTTCTTACCCCCCCGCGCTGCCTCGATGCATCTAATTTCCTCTAATGAATTCAGGTGTAAAGTAGTGCTTCCTCTGATTTGACAATGGATCAGATAACTCGCGGCTTAAAAGTATGTAAATGTAAGCAGTCTCCGAACAGGCAGTATGGAAATGCTTAGATCTGAAACCACGCAGCAAAGGATATCGGGCTTCCAATGACAGAGTAATTGTACCTTTTAGAATATATGTGAACTCATTGTGAATTAGTGAACTGTTAACTCGTTAGCTCTCTACATCCTTTTAGTACTTTTGTGATTATTATTTAATTCGTTATTCTTCCGTTTTTACTTTCTCGCTACGGAGTACAGAAAAAGTTATGTAATGCTGCACGAAGATAGGACGAAAACATCAGAAGATCTTTTATTACAGGGCCCTATGGATTTTGATTAAATTTTGCTGTTTGGTAGTGTGAAGGAACTTTAATGGTCATGGTTCAAGTCCATTAAAAACCCTGGTTTTTCGAAAATTTCAAACTTTTTTCAGAGTTCTTTCTACACGACTACGACTAATATTTTTTTAACTCAAAATACTTTTTCGAAAAGCAGTTATTTCATCTAAGTTCCATTCGGAATTAGACAAAACTCCAGAAGCAAACATTAAAAAATAATATTATAGCAAATGAGCAAACTGTTAACGAGGTCATTTATTTCAGTCCAAATTTTGGGGTATAAAAATAATACATTAATGAAATTCTGGATTTGTTTATGTCAGTGAAACGTTCATTTGAGTAATGATGCCATTACAGAACAAAATTACAGTAATTATTGACAAAAACACGACGAATTTTTCCCCATATTTAGCAGAGTTCGATCAATGTTGGCAGCACTCCAACCCTGGCGTAGATAAGTGCTTGTAATTGCTGCGAAAAATTAATTATCAACTTGCATTTCAATCAGGAAACATGGCTAAATTAATATAGTACATACTCCAGTACTCAAAAAGTTGTGTAGCTTTTTCTGTTGAATGGCATCGCCAGATGGCTACAAATCAAAACGAATGTCGGGCCATACGCGTTGCATATGTCGCTAACATTCCCAGCAATATATTTAAAAGGGAAAATAATTGAAAAGAAGGACATCAACCCTGGAACTGTATTTCGCAAAAGCATGAATACAATGTAAAGGAAATACTTTTCTCATTTGAAAGATTGTCATTGCAATGTAGTATATTGCGACAAATCACAATGTGACAGTAAAGACGAGAGATTTATTCGACTAGAAGGTTTGGAACCGTGAAGACACTGTGTTTGTACGTGATGGTGGCATTGGTTGCGGGTGACAAATGAAGACTTGGCCGGGACAGCACACGAGGCGGAGCGTTTCCTTGGTATTGAAATACAGTCGACTGATTATGTGCAATGGGCGGATTTTTATGACGTAAAACATCGTCAAAAACGATCAATAAAATGCTCATAAAATACTTTTAAAATGCCCTAAAAGCAAAGAGAAATTACGTAAAATATTTGATTAAAACCACTTCAGATGAACTACTCGAGCTGTTGGGTATGTTGTTGATGTAATCGAGCCTTCTTCCTTTTGTTTAAGTGAACTCAGCTTGCATTTTTGGGTTTGGACTGCTCTTTCAAATAAAATCTCTGCCTTTATGTATCGCGAAATCGGCCGAACTGTCGACGGCACCAATAGGCGTCCAGGGACCTTAGATTACATACTTGTAGTACTACAAAGGCTGACATTACAATATATGAGCGAAGAAATTGAATAGGTTATTCAGGAATTCTATGGTGAACATTGTGTTGCATCTCGTAAATATTATTTGAAGGAAGTACCTTATAAATGCTATTAAAATCGATGAAATCAGCGAAAAATGCAGTAAAAATGTTGTGAAAAGATTAAAAAATGACACTTCAGTCAAAATCTACGAAATATGATAAAAAAACAACAAAAAACAAAAACAAAGAGGTATAAGAATGGGTCATTTCGTTTTGTCTTAACATAAAATGAATGTCTTCACTAAAAGTCAATGTTCTAAAGTGAAAAGGAAAAAATGACACTTCATTAAAATTCGCCCCAACCTATGTCTATAGTGGAACTTTTTAAACTGTACACCTGATCCCTGTCTTCACATTGGCATTATCACTGCAGTTTGTGTCTTTCTAGGTCGCGCCTCTAGATGTCGCATGGTCGCGATTGCATCAACCATTGCTTGATACGGTCGCAACATTAGCGACACAACCGAGAAAGACACGAAATGAGCACAGATATAGGGAGTTCACCAATGTCAGGGATGTCACCAATGTCTTCTGCGCATGCGCAGAAGATCGATGAGACGCATTGTCAGATCACTTCGAACAATGTAATAATATAAAGTAATACAATAAATATCAATAAATAAAATATTTACAAAACAAAATAGTTTTGCAAATGATTTAATTAAGGGGTGAGGATAAGACAAGGAAGGTCGAGGAAAGATCGCGCGCGGTCCGTGGCCCGTTTGTTAGGGTACTGCTCCGGCTTTCGCCTGGTGTTGATCGGAGAAACTGGGGGGGCTGCAGTGACATAAGTTGATGCCCTGAGCCACCTCTCCCGGTGAAAATATTTGAAAAATGTTCAAAAAATTGTCTTCGAACCTCACCACAACGTGGGTTGTGACGTTCCATAAATCACTCGCGTGTTTCACCCCACGTCAATAACGTCACGGCCTCCTGTAACACGGCTTCTATCTCGACTTTGCAACTACTCCTCCTCCACCCTTGTATGCGGCTTCATATCAAAGTCTCTCCCCTCCCTCTACACCACAGACAGCTTCTGCCTCCCCAGCGCTGCCGGCGGTCGCGGGGCGAACTGAAACGGATGACAAGCGAATGCGACTCCGAGTCAAGTCCGTCTGCGCAGAGACAAGAGAATAGCGGGCGAAACTTAGACGCCGAACAATGTGAAACAATGGGTATGTAAAACTTAGTCGTAACCACAGCAGAGACGGGGCTTTTTGTGCCTTCACCACAGGTGGGCAAATATTGGGCACGTCAAAAAATATTAAAATACCACTATTTGTTTAACAAATTACATTTTAGTGACAGAATACTACTTTGATAATGTTATTAATGTTTGGAATTCAATTAAAAAAAATTGCTAAACTAGAATTTTGACTTCATTTCCAACTTCCTAGAAACTACGCAGAAACCGCACCCCAAATGAATAAAAAAGAGTGGAGTGACTTTGGAGTAGTTCAATAATGCGTTGTACACACAACAGAATTATTACAATGAGAAAAAGGAAGTGAAACTTCTGGTGATTTACTGTCATAGTGTCACGGTATACAGAGGATAGGAAACATCTCCACACCAGCAAAAAAATTAAATTAAAAGTGTATAAAAAATCTCCCACAATGTTGCGGAATATTACCACTGGTACTTTACCATATTAGTATTAAACAGCAAAATTTTATAACCAAAATTCTTTATTTCATAGACAGAACTGCGAAAATAAAAACTCCCCTCCTTGGGGCTTCTAGGAGAAAACATTGTCGCGTCTAACCCTTCAACGTCGGCACAGCGGATGGTATGATTATGAATTATGATTGGACAAGACCTTTACATTTACGAAACAGATGGATGAATTTGAGAAGAAGCTTCATTGCACGAGTACATGTTTTGAAATGGAGGAACGTTATGAGCCGAGTTTTCACATTTGTACGAATGCAATAAAGCAATGCCACGAAGAAATGCAATAAATCATAAACGAGTTGCATATGCCATTTTTGTATAACAGCATTATATATTTATAAGAGAATCAAACTTAATTTTGCGAAACAACTTTCTTGTGATGTTCGGTTATTTGACATTTGCGCTAGAAAACGGTGGTCGGCTGATCCGTTTACCGCAACGATCCTCTGGCTACGATTGGCTAAATGTGTGATGATGCAATTATTCTTACCATAAACAGAAAATATGTCACAATCTGTGCCGAAAGTTGTCCTTTTATGAACGATTTTTTGTAACGAAAAGGGCGTTTCTAATGCTGGAATATATAAAAAAGTATGCAACTCGTACGAAAGTCGACCGATTTCAAAATGTTGGTCTGAACTGCTTTCGACGACTCGTCTATCAAAATTTCATTCGCACGTCAAAGACTTTCTGGATTAAACCTCGATTAAAACATTGACACTTGGGTCAGCTGTCATCCAATCAGGAGCTTGAACGTCATTATAATGATGTCACTACAGTGATGCCCAAGTTCTCGACTGGGTGACAGCATCACAGCTGACCAAGAGTCAACGGACTTACGTTTTAATCGAAGTATAGTCACGTATACACAGAGAGAAGTTACTCCAAGAAGGGACCTCTTTGACAGGTCGGGAAAAGAAAAAACGTCATGCCCGGTGACATCATTGCACGAGTTAGTGACGAGCCATTTGCAAATGAGCCAACTCTAAACAAACACCCTGACAAAACGAATGCATGGACGTAACTTGAATTGAATTGACTTAATGCCTTATTTTACGTGGCGAGACTCAGGCCATTAGGCCTGCTCTTCCGTCTGACCACGCAAATTTCGCTACGCTCCTTTCACCAACTAGCAGAGAAAGGAGGTATTTCTTGGGCGAGAAACAGGCGAATTGAATTTGGCTCAGAGGCGTCATTTAGGCTTGAGGATCTTTTACATGCAAGTAAATCTACTAACATGGGACAGCCGGCTTTACTTCCCCTCCGAAGGAAGGCGTACATAGGATTTTTTCGCCTTAAAAATCCACGGCTTCGATCGGGTTTGAACCCGCCAACTTGGGTACAACAGTCCGAAACGCTAACCGTTACACCATCGACGCGCGTAACTTGCAGTTATATTGCCAGGAATCACAAATCAGGAGCAGTCAAAGCACTCCCTTCTTACAGTAATATCTCTACGACTACTGCTGCCGTTTGAGAACACAACGTATAGAGAGGCATGCTAGAACCTCCTGTTCTCTAGCCCTCATATCTCCCCCCATCCCATCAGCAAGCGTCTTGCCATGCAACGTTCACCCGACACCTCCTTCGCCACCGACGCCAGCCCTCACAAACGTCCCTTCGCCACTTCAGCGCCCGCGGCGGGCGGCGGCGGCGGCGGCGCGAACTAAAACGGATGACAAACGAATGGAACTCCCGGGCGAAGTCATCTCTCCCGCGCCTCTCTTGTCTCAAAGCCTCCTCCCCCTCCTGCCCCAACACAAGGCCCCCCCTTCCCCCTTCCCCCTTCCCCCGCGACGAAAGACGACAGTCGCTGTCAGCAACCGCATCGCCACCCAAGCGCACGACACAGCGACGCGCACTGTCGCCAAGTTGGCAAGACTGCGGTGGTGGTTTGGGGAGAAGAGCAGGGTAGTCGACAGAGCGGTTGAGGCAGTAGCGAAGGGCAGAGAGATGAAGTTGCTGAAGCGTGGTTGACAGCCGTTGTGGAAAGACTGCGAGGGATATGTGTGTGTGTGTTTAGGAATAGAACGCGAACGAAGCAAGTTGAAGACATTTTGAGAGGAAATGAGAGCGACTGGATGAAAACGTGGGCTGAATAATAAATCTGTAGGCGCGGTGTGGTGAAGTCAAATTTCCCTACCTTTGGTGACACGTCTTAATTCGCCTCATTACTGAAAGGAATAGTCCTGGATTAGGCGCATCTGGGCATGAACTGATGTCATAGCTGTGCCTCTGACCGGAAGGCTATTTTATATTTTGTCTCTATTTTATTTTTACTTGAAGGGACATTTCTTCTCCATTAAGAACTAATTTTCAACCATTCTATGGGATATGTTTTCCTTTATTTCTTGTCGACTATTGACATTCCATATCATACAGGGTAAAGCTTTCGTTTTTTTCTTTCACATAATTATTCTGGAGTTAAAATCTCCTACACAGACAGAGCCAAACACATAATAATGATTTACAAAAAAACAACATGGCGATGTTGGAAATTCCGAAAAACGAAATGTTAACGTCATGGACATTTTGGAAAATGAAGTCTCAAGTATACCAAAAGGGAGCATATTAATTCTGATTTAATCATCATTCTCATGCTTGTTTGCAGACAACATGAAGCGTGATTCCTTTATTCGAATCGTACTTTGTACGACTTGCCGAGAGGATGCCTGTCACGTTGGTTTCATTGAACGGTTTTCAACGGCGAGAGTTTCGGAAGAAATACATTTTCAAGCGAAAAGACAGAGGAGCCAAGAAGGGAAAGGAGAAGTAAGTCCCCACTTCGTCAGACATGCGTCCAAAAGCTTACTACAACGCGAATGTCGACATCAAAAATTGTCCCTCCCGTCGTCGAATCCTCGTGTGGTTTCCATTTGCGGAATAATCATCTTCGATCTCATCCCCCCCTCCCCGCCCCTAGCACGTGGCTCCAGAGGGGTGAAGGGCGGCCGGTGTGTTGGATCAAATGAGGTGGGGACCGCCAGAGCAGGGACGAAGAGAGAGAGGGAGAGAACAAAACACAAAATAACGATTGACACACGGCGAGTATGGAAATGCTGGCAAAGGAAATGATAATGTGTAGGGAATTTTGGAGTCTTAGTTTTCGATAGGCAAACCAATTCTCATTCAATCAGACCCCTTTCACATGATTTCTTTGCTCAACGCAAAATGTCTCCTAACGATGTCTGTGTGTTCGAGTGGAGACTTGACGAGAATTCTGGCGTTACGCACGTTTCAGTGTTTCCAAGGAGGAGAGGTAACTCACTAATATCCGAATTGTGCGTTCTAGAGTTTGCGAATAACGCAAAAGCCCGAATGAAAAGTTTCCTGCGTTTTCTATTTGTGGAATTATCACATTTTCCCCTGTGCACGTGGTTCGATCGAGGGAGTAGGCGAGCAGTATGTTGGAGCAAGTGAGGTTGCTTGCGCTGAGAGACAGAGAGAGTCAGACAGAGACAAAGACAAAGACAAAGACAGAGAGAGACATAGTGAGAGACAGAGAGACATAGTGTGTGTGTGTGTGTGTGTGTGTGTGTGTGAGTGAGTGAGTGAGTGAGTGAGTGAGTGAGTAAGAGAGAGAGAGATTATAATGCCCGATAAAGGAAGAATCAGGGGATGGATGAGAATGCTGACAAATGAAACGTTAAAGACTAGAAAAAATGGAATATGTTCATTTTGCTTTATGGTAAACTATATGATTTCTCATATAATTATCCTCACAATCAATCATTCACATGGTTTGCTTCCTAAGAACAGTATGTCTGTAATCGGTATTACGATCCCTTTGTACGTGTGGTGATTTGTCCACAAGTATCCGTTAAGTCCGTACAAGAATTTTGAAGGTGGACAGAAAACTAATTTGCACAGGGCCATCGCGTCCGATGCACTGCATGCAAGAGCTCGCCACAAGGCGAACGCCGTCATGAAAATCTCGCAATGTTCCGTGCGGTTTCTATTTCTGGAATTATGCTCCCCCTCCCTGTTCTCATGGATCCATAGGGGGAGATGGCGATAAGCGCTGTGAAGCACATGAGGTTGCTTGCGCTGAGAGAGAGATAGAGGCAGACAGAGAGACAGATTGAAAGGCACAGAGACATAGAAAGAGAGAGACACGCACAGAAGCAGACAGACACAGATTGAGAGGCATAGAGATAGAGAGGTATGTATGTATGTATGTATGTATGTATGTATATATATATATATATATATATATATATATATATATAGAGAGAGAGAGAGAGAGAGAGAGAGAGAGAGAGAGGGAGAACTGAAACCTCCATAATGTCCGAGATACACAAAGGAACCAGAACGAGGATGGAAACGCTGACAAACTAAATGTTAAGGTCTGTAAAAATTTGGAAGATGTTAATCTTGCTTTGTGATTTACCATATTAATTTTCATTTAATCATCTGTCTTTCACATGGTTTGCTTGCTGACAACGTGATGTCTCCGTAATCTGAATTACGATTCCTTGGTACGAGCATTGTTTTGTCATCGAGAGAAAATTAATTTCGTATGGAAAGGAAAGAGATTGCAAGAACGAGAAAAGACCCATCGCGTCTGATGTACTGTATCCAAGAGCTCGGTACAATGCGAATATTGGAATGGAAATCCCGGAATACGACAGGGTATCAATTACATTCGTTCAGGAGGTTAGAATGTGGAGAGATAATTTGCAAAGGAGGGGGAGAGAGAATTCAAGAACGGGAAAGAGCGTTAACTGACGATTCCATTTCATTTACTGTATTCAACACCTTGCTACAACGCGAACGCAAGCATCGAAATACGAGCGGCGATTGCTCGACAGGGTGTCCATTAAATTCGTCCAGTGGTTCGAAGGCAGATAGAAAGGGAGAGAAAAGAGAATTCAAGAATGAGAAAAAACCCATTGCGTCTGATATTTTATCCAAGAGCTCGCTACCACGCGAACGTTAGCATCAAAAACTCGGAACACAAGAGTTGATTTTTGGACAGGGTGTCCATAAAATTCGTCCAATGGTTGGGAGGCAGAGGGAGTGCAAGAGCGAGAAAAGAGCCATGGCGTCCGATGCACTGCATGCAAGAGCTCTCCCCACCGCGAGCGCCGGCATCAAAAACTCGCAATGTTCCTCGCGGTTTCTATTTCGGGAATTATCCCGCCCCTCGGCGCGCACGTGGGTCGATCCGAGGCCGGGGGCGGGGGCGGGCAGCCGGTGTGTTGGAGCAAATGAGGTGGCGAGCGCCGAGGGAGAGGGCGTGGAGAGGGGGAGGGAGGGAGGGAAGGGGGAGTGGCAGGTCGCCGGGGGGGGGGACGGGTCGCGGCGCAGCTGGCGTCGTGGACGGGCAATGCGCGCCGACGCGCGCGCGCGCGTGCGTGTGTGTGTGTGTGTGTGTGTCGCCCCCGCCATCTGGGGGGCGCGAAGCGACGCGACGCGACGCGAGGGTGTGCCGGCTGCTGTTCGCTGCGTATGGGGGATCCGAGAGGCGCGAGTGTGGCCAGAGGAATTAACGGATTGCAGGAGGCCAGGCATTGTGGGGTTCTTTTGCCGGCTGGGCGGTCATGTGGAATCGGTTTCCAGATCTTTCCATCCATGGTGAAGCGGACTCGAGGCGGGCATGGGATCGAGGCTAGTCGTCGGACTCGACACAGTGATTAGAGACGTCCGGTTCCAATTGACTTCGGTGGCCGTCGTTTCGGGTTGCGGACGAGTCGGGCTAGATCGGGTAATGTCGGAGTCGGCTAGGGGTCGTGCTCGGGTCTAGTTGGGTTCGAGTAGGACAGGTATTAGGACGGGGTCCAGGCAGATAGACAGGGAGGGCATATTTTATTCAAGAAGACATTAGAATTTTTCACTGGAACGTGGGATCCAGGACCGCCCTATACGTCCATTTCATGGGGCATTATATGTTCATTTATCTCCCACCAGCGGGCACCACCGCAGCAGGGACAAGCTCCAAGCTCCCAACCGGTCTCCTGACAAGTGTATATAGTGCATGACCGTGTAAGTGTTTAAGTAAGATATGACAACAGGGCAAAAGGAAGAGGAAGGAAAGATCACACGCGGTCCGTTTCTTTGAGAACTTCTGCGATATTCGACTGGCGTTGATCAGAGTAATATTACCTATTTATTATTTACTACTAATATTACCTGCTAATGTAAAACACCGCGCCACCGTCGGCACTTGAACCTAGCACCTTCCGCCAGAGGCACTGCAGTGAAATCAGCTGGTGCCCTGAGTCTCCTCTTCCGGTATAAGTGTCGTATGTCTGATTCATGCTTCAACTTCTATCTTCAATAGCGAGTGTTGAAAATCCTGCCCCCACCGGGAGTTGAATCGTAGGATATCCCAGTCAGAGGCTCTGCAGTGACATCAGTTGATTCCCTGAGCTACCTCTCATGGTGTGGGCGTCGGCGTCCGCGTCTGAACTAGCCCTATCTGGGTAGCGAGAGCAGAAAATGCTGCGCCCGTCGGGAGTTGAACCTAGCACCTGCCGGTGGGAGGCTGTGCGGTGAGCACCGCGAGCTCTTCCCCCCGAGGGAGGCGCGTGATGGAGCGAGGGGGCGAGGCCATTTCGTTCTCCATCTTGTTTCATGCGCTCCCCTTAGGGCGCGGGAGGCGGCCATCGCCGTCCAGCCGGGGGGAAGGGGGGGGGGGGCAATCGAAGGCCCATCGTGCGGACAGATTGCTCGGCCGCGCCGGCGACAAATGGCGCGGAGACCACCGCCCACGCACCTGCCCCTCCACGCCTCAACTTGATCCTCCCCCCCCGCTACTCCACGATCCCGCCCCGCCTCTCCTCTGCCCACTCCGCCCCGCCACTAAACGCCCCGCCCCACCCTGTCAGGACCCACCCCACCCACTATCTGCTCGCCCCGCCCCTCCTCGCCCCGCCCCTCCTCGCCCCGCCCCTCCTCGCCCCGCCCCTCCCCTCCTCGCCCCGCCCCTCCTCGCCCCGCCCCGCCCCTCCTCGCCTCGCCCCTCGCCCCGCCCCGCCCCTCCCCTCCTCGCCCCGCCCCTCCTCGCCCAGCCCCTCCCTCGTCCCGCCCCTCCTCGCCCCGCCCCGCCCCTCCTCGCCCCGCCCCTCCTCGCCCCGCCCCGCCCCCGCCACTCAACACTCCGCCCCACCCTGTCACGCACTACCCCACTCACCATCACCTCGCCCCCTCCTTCCGCGTCCCACCCCGCCCCTCCTCGCCCAATCCTTCCTCGTCCCACCCTGCCCCGCCGTGCCGTGCCGTGCCACCTCCACCCCCCGCCGTGCCAGGTACCACCCCACCCCATCTCGCCCCGCTCCTTCCCCTCCGCCCCGCCCGCCACGAGATGCACTCGCGGTGGGGCGCCGGTCGCACTGCGCTGGGGGACACTTGCCACACCTCCAACGCCCTTCCCTACAACACACAGAGGATGTACTCTGAGAAGCGACCACTTTGACAGCTCGGGAAACATATGAACGTCGTGCAGGGCGACGACATTGCAAGAGATACTGACGAAGCCCATCGTAAATGAGCTAACTGTAATCAAACGCACTGACAAAATTAACGCATGGTCATAACCTGCTATTGGTTGGCAGCAGTGGCCAAGCAGTGGCTCTCATAATGGTTCCTTCTTAAAGCAAACCCTGTGTACCTCTATATCTCCATCTTTGGTACCAACTGCCTTGACATGTCGATCTATGAATTGGCCAAAGACTTGGTTGATTGACAGTTAATGTTTCTGGAAGCGTACACTGCTAAGGTCATTAGTCCCGTATGTAGAGTGCATGTTTTTTCCCTAGGGAGATGACGGTGGTCTTGCGCTGCTGGACCGCGAGATTCGGCGCCGACCTACAATCGGCTAGGACTTTTTCCCTAACCAGGAATCTGCCACCCAGCCGGGACACGCTCCAAGGTTCTACGTGGTCTCCCGGCATGTGTGGTAGTGGATTACATGATAGTGTGTTTGTGTAAGGGAGAGGATAGGACAAGGAAGAGGAAGGAAACATCGCGCCCGGTCCGTGGCCTGTTTGTTAGGGTACTGCTCCGGCATTCGCCTGGTGTTGATCTTAACCATCACAGCCGGGAAGAGCTCTAAGGTCCCCACCGGTCTCACGCCTTGTGTGGAGTGTGGTGCATGCTAGTGTAAGGGGTGAGGTTAGGACAAGGAAGAGGAAGGAAACATCGCGCGCGGTCCGTGGCCCGTTTGTTAGGGTACTGCTCCGGCATTCGCCTGGTGTTGATCTTAACCATCACAGCCGGGAAGAGCTCTAAGCTCCCCACCGGTCTCACGCCTTGTGTGGAGTGTGGTGCATGCTAGTGTAAGGGGTGAGGTTAGGACAAGGAAGAGGAAGGAAAGATCGCGAGCGTTCCGTGGCCCGTTTGTTAGGGTACTGCTCCGGCATTCGTCTGGCGTTGATGAGAGAAACCACTTAAAACTACCGATCATAGCAGCAGACTGCTAGAATTCTCCTCCTGACAGCGACTGAAGTGGACGTAGCTGACAAGCAAGGAGCGAAGAGAAAGAGCTCCAGCGCAAGTGAAACGGCAGAGGGTTGCGGCGAGAAGAGAAGAGAGCGGGGGCGGGGGCGGAGGGGACAATCGCAGGCCCATCAGGGGGACAGATTGCCCCCGCTCCCCTCCGCCCCCCACGACAAATGGGGCGCGGCCCGGCCACCTGCCCCGCGCCCTCTGGCTGCGGCCGGGGCAGCACAAGGGGCTGCTCGCGTGGACACCGGCATCTGAATGGGTGGAGGCCAGAGCGGTGGACGTGACATTTCACACACCCTGGCAAATCTATTTATTTAAGGCAATAGCGCTGCTTTGTTTCATCATGAAAACTGTTTCACTTGCTCATGAAAACCTCCAAAATACATTGCCACTGACATATAGCCGATACGTTTTGCTCAGAATTTATAACATGTAGCATATATCGTTTTGGTTTTCACCAATTCATTTGTTCGTCCTTCTCTCTACAGAATATAATATAAAAACTGCCGATCTGGTGAGCGAGATCGCTGAGACAGTAATCAGTGCACTAACATTTGAGTGGGTGAAAACCAGAACGGTATAAGTGACATTTCATAAGTTCTGAGAAATCTCTTTATTTAAGGCAACAGCGATGTAAAGTCGTGGTGCTTTGTTGCATAATTAAAACTACGGCACTTCAATTGTTCATTAATACCACGAAAGTACATTGGCACTGAAATTTAGCCTAAACGTTTTCTCAGAATTTATAAAACGAAACATCTACCGTTCTAGTTTTCACCCATTCATTTGTTTGTCCTTTTGTTTACAGAAAATAGACAAACCATAACGGTATAAGTGATATTTCATACATTCTAACAAATCTATTTATTTAAGGCAATAGCGCTGTAAAGTCATGCTGCTTTGTTGCATCATTAAAACTACGGTATTTCAATTGTTCATGAAAACCACGAAAATACATTGCCACTGACATATAGCCGATACGTTTTGCTCAGAAATTATAAAATGTCGCTTATATCGCTCTGGTTTTAACCAATTCATTTGTTCGTCCTTTTCTCTACAGAAAATAATATAAAAACTGCCGATCTGGTGACCGAGATCGCTGAGACAGTATTCAGTGCACTAACATTTGAGTGGGTGAAAACCAGAACGGTATAAGTGACATTTCATAAGTTCTGAGAAATCTCTTTATTTAAGGCAACAGCGATGTAAAGTCGTGGTGCTTTGTTGCACAATTAAAACTACGGCACTTCAATTGTTCATTAATACCACGAAAGTACATTTGCACTGAAATTTAGCCTAAAAATGTTCTCAGAATGTATAAAACGTAACATCTACCGTTCTAGTTTTCACCCATTCATTTGTTTGTCCTTTTGTTTATAGAAAATAGACAAACCATAACGGTGTAAGTGATATTTCATACATTCTAACAAATCTATTTATTTAAGGCAAAAGCGCTGTAAAGTCATGCTGCTTTGTTGCATCATTAAAACTACGGTATTTCAATTGTTAATGAAAACCACGAAAATACATTGCCACTGACATATAGCCGACACGTTTTGCTCAGAAATTATAAAATGTCGCTTATATCGTTCTGGTTTTAACCAATTCATTTGTTCGTCCTTTTCTCTACAGAAAATAGTATAAAAACTGCCGATCTGGTAGCCGAGATCGCTGAGGTAGTATTCAGGTCTGAAACGTCCTCGCTATTTCTAGGTCCTTTTTCCGAGCGAATACAATCGCTGACGATACTTAAAGGTGGAGAGATTTCAATCTCGTTTCAGAATTGAAGGAGCCATCGCGGTGAATAGTTTTCGGACACGCGAGAATATTCACGCAATCAAAGGAGAGATCAGAGAATTCTGTCACTGGGAGGTTGAAGATATCTGATGCCTATCACTTCACTGGCAGTGGGTGATGAATTGTTTGAGCCACTATTTCGAACTACATGGACTAAACATGAATATTACTCCCTAACATGAAATTGATTGTAAACAGTGACAAATACCTAGTGGTTAGAAATTGTTTGCATGTTTTCAATCACTTTGCCAGGGTAAGGGTTGGAGTGAAACAGATGTAACGAGGCTCTATTTTTTTTGTTCCAATGAAGTACCCTCGAGCCATTTCGCTCTGTGAAATACCATCTTTTCAACTTCAACACGGAGAAAAAGTTTTAGTTGCATCTGTGGTATTCAAAGTTATATTGTTCCTAAATAATCAGCTTATATTTGTGTCCACTTGGAATTTGTGATTCAAACTTTATCAGTAAAGATAAAATTTGATTTTGGAAACTTATATGTAACAAACTGAAGAATTTGTTCATTTTCTTTGAGTATCATAGAACTGAAATAAAATACGAACGTTCGGAGGACGTAATAATTCCATAAGAATGAGCATGAAAATGGTAAGTGGGAATCAGGAATTTTGTTGTATTTAGAATGAACGAAACTGTATCAGGATAGAGAAAATGACAAACGAATCATTCTATAGTTTCAAATACAGACATCTGTGTTGCTACAAAAGCATACATCTAACTTTAGTCTTATGATGACGTATATTAAAACTTCCAGATTGACCTGCATTATTGTGAATAAAAAAAAACAACTGATAAAACTTTCGTGGGATGGAGCATTCGGATCATTCCAGAAATGGACCCAATCGGAAGCAGAGGATTGGTCACCTCGCTGCGGCATTTTACGGCGAGGGAGGAGATTGGCCGAAAAGCGAGTTTACAGAAAAAAGTCGCATTTGAAGACATTTTGAAAGAATAGACACAAATGTTTTCTCAAAACCACGATATTTGGAGTTAAAGGCGAAAATTGTAGTACCGTGAATGCAAAAGTCTGTGCATGCAATGTCCATAATAATAATAATAATAATAATAATAATAATAATAATAATAATAATAATAATAATAATTAAATACATTGGTTAATGGTTTAATACATTTTTTAGATTAATAATTTATTTTCTCAATATATCTTTTAATTTTTGATATTGATATTACGTTTTTTTCAAAAATCGTTCAACTGTAAAACGTTCATTGCATGTATGAACGCTTGAAGCTTCTTATTGCGACATTGCACTAAGGAGCGAAGGCAAAAAATGGAATTTTTGGGAACGTATTTGTTCAACAACCCCTTATCAGGATATGGAGGGGTGCAACCCATCGACCTGATCGAGGGCGGTCCACACGGAGAGAGAGAAAAAAAAGATGAACACAATATTTAATAAAAAAAGTACACACAATGAATTCTGGATACGGTCATTGCGTCGTACATTCATAATACAAATAATCACATAAATGCATACATTCAAAAACGCCCCCCCCCGCCCAAATTGAATTATCGAGAGAACATAAAAACCATCACTCCCCGCCCCGAAGTCGAACCATATCGACGCAGCGAACGCACATAAACATACACACGTGGCTGAACTTGTCTCTCTGGACACAGCGGGGGCGCGGGCGATATCCACGCATGGCTGGGCATAAAGGGGGCGCGTTCAAAAATTCGACCCTTGGCGCCACATCCCCCCTCCCCTGCCCCCGTGGGAGTGGACTGGGTGCATTCTGCACCGCGACTTCGCTGACAGTTTTAAAACGAATTGCCCTTATCTACGCGTGTAATTAAACATGCGCCGAGCGGGGAGATTTATTTGTAGAATTTTTAACTTCGCATTATTTATGACGCCGGGCCCGGCAGATCGACGAGGCGTGGCTGGGTAACGAAGAGTTGTTGAAAGGCTACAGCGTATTAGGGGCCCCAATGAATTAGCACTTGTAATTGCAGGAAAGTGAAAAAAAATACACCCGTTTGAATAGAGTTGGCAAATCCGTGATATGTAGATAGTATCTCGAAACTGAAGGATAAAACAATTTCAATTATCGAAACTGTCCACTCATTCTGGTTCGAGTTATAAAGCGTTTGTAGGGACACTTAAGGGGAGTGAAAATGTCCAAAGATATCCCGGAATCCGTGTTATCGAGGTTGGCAATTGGAAACTAGATATCTCCGTAACTGTTTCGAAAGAATTAGAGACTATATCAATCATCAAAAAGAAACATTATTTAATTCAACAATTATGTGTAATGCAATAGTTAACAGTTGCAGCTGTAAAATGTTTAAAAGAGCCCTAATATATCTGTATCAAGTACTGTACTTCAGCTTTTTGGACACAATCTACATGGCTAAGTCGAATTTAGCCGGTGCCTGGAGGAGAATTCTAGCGGTTGGCTGCCCTTATAGGTAGTTTTCCGTGGATTCTCCAGCGACCGGCTGCTCTGGTCGGTAATATTCCGTGGATTCTCCGATCTACACCAGACGAACGCCGGAGCTGTACCCTAACAAAAGGACACGTGATATTTCCTTTCTGTTTCTTACTTTTCTTCTCCCCCCTTACTTGTACACTCCATTACCACATACGGGAGACCGGTCGGAGCTTCAAGCTTGTCCCGGCCAGGGCAGTGCCCCGCTGGTGGAATTTCTGGTGTGGGAATATACACTCCACTTCCGACACTAATGACCTTAGCAGCAGACGCATTCGGAATCACTAATCAATCAATCAATCATCAATCAGTGCGCGAACAGGACCTCAAACAGAGAAAATGTTCAAGATATGCCCCTGAAGAACACCATAACAACTTCAACACAACCTCACAAAAAATAACTGAAATAAATCGTCAAATAGTTGTATCATGTTTTCTTTCTTAAACGCATGAAATGCTTCTTTTAATATCTCGCAATTTATTTACGGTCCCGCAGTTCACCACCCTTGTGGACGTCTCCGTGCACCGGAAAGGCGTGATTCGATTGGTAGTCGTGAGTTAAGCCATTTTTCGCTGGCCTGTCGCCTGCACTGAGAGGAGATGAGGATGAGGGGTTCGCCAGCAAAGAGGTGATTGGGGGAGGCCGCACGCGTTATCGCCGATGGGCCGCAAACCGGCACCCGATCACTCCGCGCGCGGGCGGAGGCGCCGCCTGCGTCATGAAGTTGCGGTGCGGAGGGGAGGGGAGGGGCGGAGGGGAGGGGAGGGGGGTTGATGGGCCTCCGGAGGACGCGTTCATTAGCGCGGTTACTGCTGCAAGAGGGCGCTCGCGCAGGCTAATTTACTTAGGCGGCGCGCGCGGCGAGGGCGGCCAACTATAAGTGGCGGGGGCGGGAGGCTGCCGAAGGAGGTGCAGGAGGAGAGTGACGGCGGGGGAAGGGCTGTAATGGCGGGGGTGGATGAGCAGCAGAAGGTGAAGGAGGAGGAGGAAGAGGAGTAGGAAGAGGTGGTGTTGGGGGTGGTGGTGTTGGTGTTACTGGTGGTGTTGGTGTTACTGGTGGTGTTGGTGTTACTGGTGGTGTTGGTGTTACTGGTGGTGTTGGTGTTACTGGTGGTGCTGGTGTTACTGGTGGTGCTGATGGTGGTGGTGGTGTTGGTGTTACTGTTGGTGCTGATGGTAGTGGTGCTGGTGGTGGTGGTGCTGGTGGTGGAGGAGGAGAAGGATAGAGGAGAAAGAGGAGGGCGACAAGAAGGAGGCGGTGGTGACGAAGGATAGAGGTGGAGGAGGCGGTCGACAAGGAGGAGGAAGCGGTGGTGAAGAAGGAGGAAGCGACGGAGGAGGAGACCGCGTTGAGACGATGAAGGAGAGGGGATAACGGCGGCGGTGGGAACAGTGGAGAAGGCGAGAGCGCGCTGAGAATGGTGGGGTAGGAACGGCAGGGACGAGTGCTGATCTTAAATGCGCAGAGCAACTCGTGGTGTTGGTGGTGACGAAGGAGGAGGCGGCGGCAGAGGAGACCGCGTTGAGTCTATGAAGGAGAGGGGATAATGGCGGCGGTGGGAGCAGTGGAGAGGGCGAGAGCGCGGTGAGAATGGTGGGGCAGGAACGGCAGGGACGAGTGCTGATCTTAAATGCGCAGAGATACTCGTGGTGTTGGTGGCGACGGAGCTGGGATCGCGCAGGCGGGGGAATTCGAATGTTGGAGGAGAAAGAAGAGAAGGGGGAGAGGGAGATTGAGGTAGAAGAGGTGGAGAAGGAGACGAAAGAGGTGGTGGTTAAGGACAGGGTATAGCGGTGGTGGTGATGGCGTTGTGATTTAAATCTTTGTAGAGTTGACCAATTTATTTACCGTTATACCGGATTCATACCGTCTTTTATAATTTTTGTTTAGTTTCTCATTCCATATTACAATTTTATTTTTTCTATAGATATTTCTTGTTTATTATCTTTTCTATAAACGTATCACACCAGATTAGGCCTTAAGTAAAAGAAATGCTTGTACTGAATAGCCCTTTTTGACGTTACCTTTAGACAGTCAAGAGTTTTCTGTTTTTTTTCTTTTCTGAATGCGGAAAATCTGTTTTATCTCGCGGTAGAACATACATCTTTCCTCTTACCTCCACGTTTCTTCAGCGCTCATTTTTTATGTCTAACGTTTATATAATTTCCTTTCAGATTACCGACAATTTTGTCATTACCGGTTTTTGCTTTCATAAATTACAACCTACCTGTTAAAACTGCGCGAATGCCTTAGGAATTACGTCATTCAATCTTCCACTTCTCGTCCAGCGACATCTTTCTTGACTAACACGCCTTCCCATTTGACTTTGCAGTTATGTCTCAACTAACCTATCGGTCAAGGTTTTTCTGAATCAATTCCTTGTAGGTGTACCTCTATCGTGTTAATAATAGCCTACGTTTATCGCGTTACCTTCAAACACAATGTACTCAATAACCGTAGTATTGTTAAATCAAAAATCTTTATAAAAGATGAGATCTCATCAAAGAAAATCGACAATTTAAGAAAATAATTACGTTTTTGAAGATTCTAGAAAATCTACATCGTTATGTCTAAATCTTTCGAATATCATGCAAATGACATAACGCCAATTAAATTTTATTTTTATTACAATGAATGCACTGGTATAGAATAGTCTGCATATCAATGCTATTAACAACGAGTTTTTCAATAACATTTTATTGAATTTGTAAACAACCTTCAGAATAATATAAAAATTCAAAATGTTAAGTAGAATTTAAAGAAAAAAATAAGCAATTCCAACGTAATTTCACATAAAGCCGTTCAATCGAAATCTAATATGTATTGAAAAAATACAAGCACGCGATTTCTGGTCTTCTGCTCATGTGAGATATCGCCATGTTTCAGAACATAAAAAAGAGATATGATGAAGATAGATGAAAAGTGGAAGGATATAAGAGAAGAGAAACGACGGAAGACAATGTTCAAGACGGAAAACAAGGGAAAGGACACAAGACAAGGGAAAGGACACAAGACAAGGGAAAGGACACAAGACAAGGAAAAGGACAGAAGAGAAATTAGAAAAGAAAAAAAGAGAAACGAAAAGAAAAAGGAGGAACGAAAACAAGAGGCAGAAGCGAAAGAATGAATATGAAACGATATCAAAAGCAGACGATGGCAAATACAGAAGAGAACGAAATGTAGCCAGAACGAGAGGCGAGGGAACCTGCCGAGAGAGGGGTCAGTCGCAGAGAGCTCACTGCGCTTCTGTCCCCCTCCCCTCCCCTCCCCCCCCCCCCGCCCGCAGGCGCCAACCGCCGCCCCGCCCCCGCCCCCGCACACGGCGCACCGTCTCCTCCCTGCGAGCACGCACCACCTCCCCACCCCCCACGCCCGCCCACTCGAAGGAACGCAACGCTTCTCGGAGGCACTTGGGGGGGGGGCACGCACGCGCGTGTTGGGGAGGCGACACGTGCGCCTTCGCGCAGGCACCAGCACGGGCGGCGGCTGCCTCAGCTCAGGGGCAGCATTGCAGCAGATTTTGCCACACTGGCTTGGTGGAATTCAGCCCAAGAGGAGAATTCTCGTGGGCGGCTTCTCTTTGGTACTTTTCCGTGGTTTTTACGATGAACACCCGGGGAATGACTGAGCAGTACTTTAACAAACGGGTCATACTTTTTCCTTTCCCTTTCTTCGTCCTATCCTCAACCGTTACTTACACACTTACACCAACATGCTCTGTACTATCACACACGCCGGGCGACCGGTCGGGAGCTTGTAGTTTGTCCCTGTTATGGCGGTGCCCAGTTGGAGGGCGATAACTGGTAGGGGAAACCCCACTAGCCGACAGGTTGTTCGCTGCTGGATCCCGCCATCCAGCGGGGGAAGGCCACCACCATCTCCCAGGATAAAACATCAACTACATTTACGGGGCTAATGACCCATGAAATACCGATTCAGCCCCTGTCTGGAGGAGAATTTTATCGGCCGGCTGCTCTGATCGGTAGTATTTCCTGGTGAGAGCGTAGGCTTCCGCGGCCGGAGTCAGTATTTACTAGGCTGTCCGGCTGTCCGCCATTCTGCGACCTTCCTCAGGCCCTGGAAGCAATACGGTCCCGGCAATACGCCCTGAGGAAGGTCGCGGAATGGCGACCGAAACGTTGGCACCTTCGCCATGGACGCGGCGTCACCCGGACAGCCTAGTAAATACAGTTTTCCCTGGATTCTCTGGTCAACACCGGGCGAATCCCCAAGCAGTTCCCGCACAAAAAATACATACTTCCTCTCTCTTCCTTGACCTCTCCTCTCCATTTACTGCCTCTACACATGCCCGGAGCTTAAGCTTGTCCTGGCTGGGGCGATGCACCGCTGGAGGAGACACCTGGAGAGGAAAAGTCCTGCACGCCCATGTGCAGATCGACTCCGGATCCGGAAAATCAATAAATTACCTTCGTTCTGATCCTTGCCACTAGGAGGCATAAGTTTCACATTCTGCCAATGTGAAGGCTTCACTCTCACGACTCGAGAATTCTTCTTTTAGTTGCATTACTGACGCAATGGCAACAAGTTAGACGATCACACTGCAGTTAAGGACGAAAGGAATAATAGTAATGTAGGGAATCATATCTCTCCCTATTATATTTATTCTTTGATTACATAATATGAAAAATGTGTATAGTTTTTTACAGATTTGATGAACAAAGAAAAACAGCTCTGAAAGTGTTGGGCTCGTAAATTTAATTGGAATTAATGGGATAAACAAAATACTAAAATCCTTCCGTAGTGTACTTCAGGTGACAGACGAGATAAAAATAACTAAATAAATGATTGGGAAATAAAACGATACATATACCCATAAAAATCCATCGTTCCATATACCTTCTCTCTCCTCCGTCAAGGGTTTTCTTGTAAATCTACAAAAATTAATGGAATAAACAAATTACAGTAAAACTTACTCAATACGAAACCTCAAAGGACCGATATTTTTTTCCGTATTGCACATGATTCCGCTTTATACAATGCAATACAGTAGATCTTATATTTGACAGGACCAAGATTCATGTTCACATTAGACAGATTTCCGCATGGTTGAGATAAAAATAAATTCATAGGTAAATAAATTAATAAAAGGATAGATAAGTAAATAAAAATACGCCTCTCTACATACCCTCTTTCTCCTGCCTCAAGCGCATATATACAAGTCCTCGTGGCGCCTACGCAACGCAGGCAGTTTGGGGCGGAGCGGCGAGAGACGGCACCAGGCGGACCCAGGCGGCCCCAGGCGGCCCCAGGCGGACCTAGGCGCCCCAGGGGCAGACGGCGAGGGCCTTCGCCCGCGCGACCGCCGCCGCCGCCGCCTCCTGCTCCCGGGGGGCGGCACTGAATATTCATGCGACGTTTCACCTCCTCCACCCCCGCCCCGCCCCTCCGCCCGCGGGGGCGGCCTGATTGGGAGCGTTTATCGCGCACGCCCCCCGCCCACGCCCACGCCCCTTCGCTCGCGCGCGCCCGGGGCCGGGCCGAGGCTGGTCGTGCGGCGAAACCGGCGGAAAAGCCCTACGCAAACCTTCGCCCTGCCTTTCCCGCAGTCACTCGGACAAAGGGCAGTCCCGGCAGGCGGTTCGGTCCTACCGCTCGCGGTTGCTGACGCTCGCTCTCCCTTGTGTGTGTGTGTGTGTGTGGGGGGGGATGTCTCTTGTCCGGGAAAAATTGAGTCACACGAAAAGACGTCGTTAGCCGAATTGCTTAACGGCCCTCCGTGAAGACACGGAAGTGAAGCAACTCGAGGCACCACGGATTCCTAGACAGGTGACCGTCTGGGAATTCCAGTTACTAACGGCGCGGAGCCCCTGGCCGAAGAGATAGAGAACTGACTGACTGTGATATGCTACGGGACTGATTAACAAGACTGAGTTACATGTGACTGATTACGAGGCAAGACAAAATTAAACGGAGGGTTACTCCAAGTATGTAAACGCTCAATGCCCGAAAGATGGCTAAAAGTTGTAGTGGCTGACGCTAAATCATCCTTCTGTTTGAGTGTGGGGGGTGGATCTCTTGTCCGGGAAAATTTCTAGCCACACGGAAAGAAATTGGTGGCTCGACCGACTCAGGAACCAAACGTCGGTCAGTCTAATAGTGTGGAAGAAGTTTTGTTTTCGATTGTGGTGATTAAAAAGCGAACACCCACGTTTCTATCCCTTACACTTCCGACAAACGACAGAAAGGCAATTTGCATAAGTGCCACGGGATGATCAAATTAATTGCATAACGATTCCGAGCGAAGCAACTGCCTAGGTAATCAGTCCCGTAAGTGTAGTGTACTTTTTATGGCGGGAAGTGGCGGTGATCTTGCCGCACCGCGTGGCAAAATCAGACGCCGATCAACCCATCGGCTAGCAGGGTTTTCCCCTACCAGGTATCTCCCACCAGCGGGGCGCCGCCCAGGTCGGGACAAGCTCCAAGCTCTCGACTGGTCTCCCGGCCTTTGTGCTAGTGTAGTGCATATTTTCTTCCTCGGGAGGAGGAGTTACTCGTTACCAGGTATCTCCCACCAGCGGGGCACCGCCCCAGCCGGGACAAGCTCTAAGCTCCCGACCGCTCTCCCGGCCTTTGTGCTAGTGTAGTGCATATTTTCTTCCTCGGGAGGAGGAGTTACTCGTTACCAGGTATCTCCCACCAGCGGGGCACCGCCCCAGCCGGGACAAGCTCTAAGCTCCCGACCGCTCTCCCGGCCTTTGTGCTAGTGCAGTGCATATTTTCTTCCTCGGGAGGAGGAGTTACTCGTTACCAGGTATCTCTCACCAGCGGGGCACCGCCCCAGCCGGGGCAAGCTCTAAGCTCCCGACCGGTCTCCCGGCCTTTGTGCTAGTGTAGTGCATATTTTCTTCCTCGGGAGGAGGAGTTTCTCGTTACCAGGTATCTCCCACCAGCGGGGCGCCGCCCCAGCCGGGACAAGCTCTAAGCTCCCGACCGGTCTCCCGGCCTTTGTGCTAGTGTAGTGCATATTTTCTTCCTCGGGAGGAGGAGTTACTCGTTACCAGGTATCTCCCACCAGCGGGGCACCGCCCCAGCCGGGACAAGCTCTAAGCTCCCGACCGGTCTCCCGGCCTTTGTGCTAGTGTAGTGCATATTTTCTTCCTCGGGAGGAGGAGTTACTCGTTACCAGGTATCTCCCACCAGCGGGGCACCGCCCCAGACGGGACAAGCTCTAAGCTCTCGACTGGTCTCCCGGCCTTTGTGCTAGTGTAGTGCATGTATGTGTGTGAGTGTGTGTATGTAAGAGGTGAGGGTAGGACAAGGAAGAGGAAGGAAATATCAATCCTAGTCTATTAAAATCTTGAACTACATTTTGCAAGTTAAATGGTACAGACAGTCTAGAAAAACACTTTGTTTCTACATTACAAGTACAGGGCCTGTGCGCTGCAAACCGGCTATACTACAGTATTTGACCTCGACAAAGAAACGAATTGCATATCGAAACGTTGGTTATTTTAATTTGAAACAAAATTTATGTGCGTAGTATTTTCAATGTGGCTTATCAAACCAATAAATCAGACTGTCCATAATAAAATCCTGGAATACATTTCCCAAGTCAAATGGTACAGACGGTCTACAAAATCACTTCATTTGCAAAGAAATACATAAAATACACGCGACTACAGAACGCTGTTTGGAAAGTTTCACAGAGAAGCACACATGAACTTCACGGCAGCGAAGCACACGAACGCAGAAATGAACCCTCTACATGGGGAAGGAGCCACTCGACAAGCTCCTTTCAGCCATTCATGCGAGCACTCGTCTCTATACACACGACCCTGCATTACTACACACAAACACACACATACACACAGATCCTGAAAATACGTCTCGCCGAAGTACCGCAATCAGAATCCGCAGGGCAAAGGGAAGAAAACAAACAATAATGAAGCTCGTACGAGGGAACCAACACACACACATACATGCATACATGAACACACGTGCATGCAGTATATGTGTGTGCGCACACATGCAAATGCCAACAAGCAAAGCTTGGAGATACGTTCCAAGCAGGGCGCTTTTCATTTGTGCCTCCTAATGGCAACAATGCACACTGCTGCCATCGCTAAAAAAATTTAGTCTCCAGTATTTTGCGAGCTTACCATAACTCGTGATTTTCGAACCAAACAATCCTGCAAAGCTTACTCGATCGTTTCATTTGGGTTAACCCTTGGCGTGGTCTCTGTTTTATTTCAGTCTGTATTCTTTTTTTTTTTCATTTTGCCCTGTTGGTTGGACGCCGGTAATTACCTAGTATTTAGCGGTCGCCCTATAAATTCATTACACACAAGCATTTAACTGCGAGGAGATTACGGAGATACATTAGCCGGTATTTGTTTGAAAAAACTTCCGGGCCAGTCATAACTCTGTTTCAGTATTTTCATACCCAGAGACGCAGGCTATTGCTGGAGTTGGCAATCGAACAGCAGGGTGAGGGTATCGGCGAAAGATTTTGTCTTTGCATGCGGTTGAAGAATACAGAGATGCGTGCGGGAGAAAATGAAGGAAAATATTGAACTTTGTTTTAGAGGTTAGTTCACGGAGATGTTGATCAAGCAATCGTTGGTAACAATGTTCTCTCGGTGAATTTGTGCATAATAGAGGTCATTAGGCCGATAAAAAGCAAGTTGAAGTTTGCAAACCGAGGCGGAGTCAGTCTTGGAATAAGTGTATTAATATCTTCAGGCATAATTGATTCGTTTCGATTGTTCTTAACGAATGGCGGACAGTTAAATCCTTAACGGCCGCAGGCCGCCAAGAATGGCTTCCGTTTTCTTTCACTTGTTTAAGTCGACAGTACCAAAAATTTCCAAACAATGAACCGGTGTGCAAGTGATATTATGAATTTCAATAGAAGTCATCAGAATACTTCGATTACTATAGCGCGCCAGAGAAGTCTCTGTGCAATGGCGCCTTTCAGATGAGTCTCAGATTCCTTGCAACGGAAATTATGTTGGCAGCTCAAGAAGCAACTTGAAAACGTAAAAAAACCGCAATCATAAGAGATATTGGAAGTGTTTCCCCTTCACGTATTTCCCAGGGATGTGGTTGCTACCAACATATATTCACCACAATCATAATAGATATTGGAAGTGTTGTTCCTTTTACATATTTCCCAGGGATCTGGTTGCTACCAACCTACCTGCAGTTTTTAATAGGAAGCCCTCATTCGGTACTTTCCTGGCACTCTGTATATTGATACAATACTGATCGATTGGCTTAATCATTATAACAAAACATGTTTAAATTTTGCTGGATTCTTGTTCTCTGAAAACGGACTTTCTAAAAACAGAACGCAAATATTTCGGTAATTCCGCCAACCAGCACACAAAAGCGGACACATCCCCAATTAAATTTTCCCCAACATTTATATTCATTAACAGCCCACTCGTACGTTAAACCTCCTCCAGCCGTCTTCATTTGTTTCGGAACTCCGAAACTCCCTCATTGTTACGAGGCTCGGAAACGAGATGAACATCGCAGCACTCAGCCGCCGGCTCGGCGTCCGGATCCGGTTTGAAGACGCTCTTGACAAGCGAATCGGCGCGAGCTGTGTGCTGTTTCGGTTCGTGCTGTCGATGTCGGCGGGCGAGCGAGCACCCGGCCGGCGCAACAAGAGCGAGATTTCCAGAGGGCTTTGCCGGGGCGCTCCGGGACGCGGCGCAGCGTTAATTCGACTAATGGAGACGGTAACGCGACTCAATCCAATCGGAAGGGGAGTGGAGGTGGAGTGGGAGGTGGTGGGCAGGGGGGAGGGGGGAGGATTGAACAGCCGCAAAACCGGCGTGAATAAATTTGATTGGTTGGGCCCGCGGCATAACGAGGGAAGAGGTGGAGGTGGGGGGGTGTGAGGGGTTTACCACTCTTCCCCGACCATAGCAGCTCTCTCCATGCGATGGTGGTTTGTTTCGATGCGTAAAAATACGGACGCAATCACACGTTCGTTCCTGGCGGTCCGTTTCGCTTTAGATTTCTGGATAAGTTCTGTCGGTTTTTACGATACTTTTCTCCCAGTATTAAAGCAAAGGAAGGAAAAAGTATGTGAATCACTCTTAACTCATCAGTACTATTCCGAATTTCTGTTAGTAAAATCCGTTTTAAAAGTTCTTATGGCCTTCAACTTCGCACACACGTATTAAGACATATTAACGCTCTTCCAAAACTTTCGAGGAAATACGCAATTTTGTACCCAAAAATCGGGATGTATGGTTGTGTCAAGCATAACTTTTTATCTATTTATTTTTACTTATTTAATGTCGCTTTTCAACTACTACAGTCATATAGCACTAAGTAACATTGGGGGGGGGGGGTCGTCGTCGTCGTCGGGTCAACCTCGCGGCCGAGGATCCCTCAGTTTACTATTGCTACCTAAATACCGCAATAGTAACTGGTGACTGCACATGAAGGAAGAACAGGGGGGCTTGTGCTGCATACCCCGCCTGCTGCTACAGATAGACATCCTAGGGTCGGTGGCACAGCTAGCTGCGACGATCGACTACGGGTGCCTATCCTTGAGTAGCGGTTATGAAAGAGGAATAGGGAAGAATGAAAGAGGAGTGAAAGGAGGTGATAGATGATCGTGGACTTTTGGAACCATCCCAGCATTCGCCTTTATGACCGAGGGAAACCACGAAAACCCCGGTCAGGATGGCCGGCCCGGGAATCGAACCCGGACCTCCCGATTGCGAAGTCAGTGCGCTACGCACTGAGCCACTTCGCTCGGTGGGGGGGGGGGGGTAACGGTATACGGACACGCACAAACATCCATACCCCGAGCGCAATTCGAACCCGCGACCCGACGAGGGAGCTACCGCTCTTCAGCCTTGCGACCTCGAGTATCCAGGCCGGTGCATAACTCTGTTAGATCAGAAGCTTCTGAGATGAAAGGAGGTAAACGCGTGAGGAGTAAGATTCGGTTGCGTCGCAGTGAGAAAGCGGCGACGGGAAGGAGGTGAAGGAGGTTCTGTGAAGAGAGGAAGAGAAGGGCTGGCAGGCGTCACTGGGTAGGAAGAGATAAAGAGATGAATTGAATTGAATTGAATTTGCCTTATTTTACGTGGCGAGACTCGGGCCATCAGGCCCGCTCTTCCGTCTGACCACGTAAATTTCGCTACGCTCCTTTCACCAACTAGCAGAGAAAGGAGGTATTTCTTGGGCGAGAAACAGGCGATTTGAATTTAGCTCAGAGGCTACGTCATTTAGGCTTGAGGATCTTTTACATGCAAGTAAATCTACTAACATGGGACAGCCGGCTTTACTTCCCCTCCGAAGGAAGGCGTACCCTTAAAAATCCACGGCTTCAATCGGGTTTGAACCCGCCAACTTGGGTACAACAGTCCGAAACGCTAACCGTTACACCATCGCCGCCGCCAAAGATGATGCCAGAGATGAAGGAGAGGAGTGAAAGAAACAAGCGATTGTGAGAACGTATTGGACATGGGAGCGGCATGCAGACAGAGCAAGGTTGAGAGCGAGGCAAGAGAACAGGCTGCAAAGAGAGCAAGGACAGAAAGGACGCGTTACGGCGTGAGGAGGAAAGAGAGGAGAGAGCAAGCGAGGGCGAAGCAGCGAGAGAAAGCAAAGGAGGGGGTGCGATCGAGGTACAGAGAGACGGCGAGACCAGATGGGTCAAACGTGTCGGCGAGGGCACGATCGAGTGTAAAAGAGAGAGCGAGAGCGAGGCTGAGTGCGATAGCAAGGATATAAGGGAGTGGACGAGAGCAAAGGCGAAGGCGTGTTATTAATGAATAATACACGAAGTACTTTCAGTCAACAAGAACTACGGTTCATTTAACTCACTCGTTCACTTCGTAATATCTCAACTCACCTCAACACATAGTAATACTTATACACAGTAAAGACCTTCCTCTGTTTCTGAGTGCACCGGAAAAGGGTAGCGCCACCGTCCGTCGACTCAGTAATCATCCCCGATTCATCAGCAACGATATTCTTTTCTTTCAGAATGTGATTCTTGCAACTTCAACTCATCAGAACGAGGGTAAAAGAGAGAGCGAGAGAAAGAGAACTGGCTATAAAGAGAGCAAGGATAAGTTGAGAAGGAATGACTTAGAGCGAGAGTGAGTGCGAGAGACAGAAACAGGGGAGGAGGCGAAGCACAGAGCGATAGAGAGGGCGAGAGCGAGAACAAAGCCGAGGGCGAAGGCAACAATAGGGTACAGAGAGAGCAAAGATTAGCGAGAAGGAATGGGTTACAACGAGAGAGAGAGGGGGGAGAGAAAAGACAGAGAGAGTGTGTATGTGTAAGACAGCGAAGCAGAGAGAGAAAGAGAGAGACAGTGAAAGCGAAGGCGTGAGCGAGCAAAGGCTAAGGGAAAGGCGAGGGTTAAAGAAAGAGAGAGCGAGGGCGAAATGGCGAATAAAAGAAAGAAAGAGAGAAAGAGCAAGAGCGAGAGAGAGAGCGCGAGTGAGAGAGGGGGCGCGAGGGTATCAACTCGGCCGCCTGCGGAGAGCCGCTGCGCCTCGCGTAACCTCATCCGCTCCGCTCCTCTCCTCTCCTCTCCTCTCCTCCCATCGCCCTCCCCGCGCTCGCCCAAGGGCAGCCAGCGCGCCCTTCCCGCACGCGCCCTCGCGGACGCCACACTCGGGGCCACACTTGCACCGGAAATCCTCCATTGATTGATTAGAGTACCTGGGACCTCAACGACTATGGTCATTAGTATTACTTCTAGGCTGTCCGGGTGACGCCGCGTCGTTGGCAGATAGGCCGACGTTTCGCCCGTCCTGTTGCAGGCTTCTTCAGGGTAGTGACACAATAAAGTTCCTCCTCCGGTGTTGTATCTTTTTCAGCTTACGGGTCGGGTAAGAAGCCTGCAACATGACGGGCGAAACGTCGGCCTATTTGCCAACGACGTGGCGTCACCCGGACAGCCTAGAAGTAATGGACTCGAGCCGCGGAAGCCTACCTGTACTACCTACCTTATGGTCATTAGTGCACGATTTATCGCGAGAGATGGCGGTGTTCTTCTCCAGCTGGACGGCGAGATCAGGCGCCGACTTACATGACGCCTAGCCGTGTTTTCCCCAACCAGGTGTCTCCTACCAGCGGGAGCACATCCCAGCCGGAACAAGCTCTAAGCGTACAACATATGTGGTAGTGTTGTGCGTGTTAGTGCAAGTGTGTGTAAAGGGTGAAGAGGAAGGAAAGATCGCGTGAGGTTCATGGCCCGTTTGTTGGTTGCTGCTCCCGCACTCGCCTGCTGTTGATGGAAATAACCACGGAAAACTACCGATCAGAGCAGCCGGCCGCTGGAATTCTCCTCCAGACGGCGGCTGAACTGGACCTAGCTGTCTAGCTTGTGTCACGAATTCTGCCACCGTCGGGCCTCAAACTCCCGCACCTCCTGGCCTTTGAGAGCCCGCAGTCATCCAAGTCAATGCGTTCCGTATCATTGAAGTCTCTAAGACCTTGTGTTTACTTTGCAATCACGAATCCTCTTAGGAATGTTCAATAAATTTCAAAAAAAGTAGAGTAAGTTCAGCTTATCATGTTATTTATTTTATGACAGTGATATGATTCTCAGCAAATGTATTTCTCCTTGGCAAAATTATCAGGTTGCTGTTGTTGCATTAATGAGAATGGATATTTCGTGTCAGGTTGAATTCTCGAAAATAATTTAAAAGCTCGATCAGACAAATATATTGCAAGAATTTACAATAGCCTTTTCGATTCTTCTACTCGCACACTCTTGCAGGGATACTCGAAAAAAGTAGTAAATATAGTCAGTTTGATGGAGTATTGACAAATGTTTTACTCCAATTTTGATGTACGTTGCAAGTTCATAATCAAATTTTTCTTACAACTGCTCTCTTAGAATACCAGTTCTCGAATAAGTTTTCATGCTATGTCTTTCGCAAATATTCAACTTACATGACTAGATTTCTTTACTTTTATAGTACATTTAGCTATTGATACTCCTATGCGAATAGTAATTATTTAATGATTTTTAATCCCTACAAATACAATTAATTCTAAAACAATTAAGTTTGAAATTTTGAAGATTATTACATTGTATTCTCATATTTCGCTAACTTGATTGTAAACGAGCGTTTGTATTATCGTTCGGTGCTTATGAAAAACCGTATGGATGAAGAATCGATGAAGCATAGAGTATGGATGAAGAATCGATGAAGCATAGATTTTCAGATGCCATATTTTTGCACACCTTTCATAAACCAAAATCTGTCTACAATAATCATGTTCACATCGAGTAAAAGTCACGCAACCACAGCAGTCTCACACCAAAATAAAATGCATTCCGTGCATTTTCAATGATCATCAGCGCGAGTGGCAATAAATTACCTTCCTCTAGTCGCTCCAAAGTAGTTTTTTTCCCATTAGACGACCGGTACGAATTGCACGAGCTTTCACGTATATCCGCTTTATCAGCCATCGGCCGCATCAAAAGCGAGCCGAGGTTGTGAAACTGGGCGTCCGACGCCGCGTAGAGTAGTCTTGCGTGCGACTTCCGCATAAACAGGTGAAACGTATCGGGGAATCCAGCTCGCATCTGTATTAGTGAATGGGCGGATTCACGAAGGGAGGAGCCCAGAGCGACAGATCGTGTCCTCGCGCACAGGGTTGAAAGATGACGCAATATCGCGCGCCCTCTTCATGAGCGAGGGGTAAAATGAATACACCAATGCCAGAGAGAGAGAGAGAGAGAGAGAGAGAGAGAGAGAGAGAGAGAGAGAGAGAGGGGGGTACGTGCAAATGGATGGGGAAAGCGACAAGGCGTGTGTGGTTGAGTGGATGCTGAAAGAAGCACGGAGGAGGATTTTGATGCGGGTTGAGTGGTTCGTCGAAGGAAAGGGGTGGGGGAGGGAGGTGGCAAAAGCAGGGTAGGATTTAGTTACTACGGGGTCCCAAAGCACTAAATAAAGTTGGGCTATTCCCTCAGGGGGAAAACTCCTTCAAATATGCTAAAACTCTAATAAACTCCCTTCTAATACGCTAAATTTTTTTATTAAAACCCTTTTTGTAAAAAAAAAAGAAAGCGATGGAGAATTAACAAATTGCTGATAATTTTTTTTTTGAAACACACTTTTAATTTCTTACCTACACACACATTTTCAGTTTCTTAAAATTTAAACAAATGTTTTTGTACAGTACATTATTTGATCAACATTTATTTTACAGATTCAACATTCTTACGAAATATCGCGCGCACTTTTCACGAAAAAGGGATGAAATGAACGCACCGCCATCGGGCGAGCGCCACACTGTGAGTGTGTGGATGAGGCAGGGAGCAGGCGTACGTGGTTGGGTGAATGCTGAAAGAAACCACGGTAGTTGTTTTTGTGGCTTCCATACAGCAGACAACTAATGATAACGACGGCTAAGCCATCGAAAGCTGCTTTTTTAATAAATAATACTGTTGGCAATGACGACGCATATAATTATTTCCTGCCTACAAATATATATTTAGGTTCCTAAAAGTTTAAAATCAACCCCTAGAGTACAGTGCGTTATTTGATAAACAATTACTTTAGAGATAAAACATTTTTTCTGGTATGCGGGCGCCTATTTACGGCGATCCCTAAGCACTTGCTTGTTGTACTTGTAAGAAAATCCAGTTTGGCAGATGCAGCCGTGAATAAAGTATCTCGTAGAAACTGAGTATTGATTTCAGGTGCTTCCGCAGCTAATGTCGTCACTTCCTGAAAGCGTGATACACGCCGGGGGCCTTCCTCGCTGAAAAGTGATATCACTCACCGACCTACACCTCGGCTTAGGGTGAATTGAATTGAATTGAATTGAATTGAATTTGCATTATTTTACGTGGCGAGACTCAGGCCATTAGGCCTGCTCTTCCGTCTGACCACGTAAATTTCGCTACGCTCCTTTCACCAACTAGCAGAGAAAGGAGGTACTTCTTGGGTGAGAAACAGGCGATTTGAATTTAGCTCAGAGGCGTCATTTAGGCTTGAGGATCTTTTACATGCAAGTACTAACATGGGACAGCCGGCTTTACTTCCCCTCCGAAGGAAGGCGTACGAAGGATTTTTTAGGGTGCGCCCCTGAGTTACCTCTTCTACAAGAGACCTGGTTGAGAAACACCTGAAAGCCGACGAATAGCTCGACGCCAGATCTCACCATCTAACGGCTGAAGCTCACCGCCAACCAGCATGATAAATGCATGCATTACTCTCTCTGGGAATAATGACCTTAGCAGTTGTCGCACACGGAATCACTAATCAATCAATCAATCAATTAATCAAATCAATGGAGGCGACACAACACACATAGCCCAAACTCAAACCAGTCCATACCAACTCAAACGAACCCACACTATCTCAAACTACCCCAACGATCCCAAACCAACTCGAACCACCCCAAACCAACTCGAACCACCCCAAACCAACCCAAACCAACTCAATCTACCAGAAACGAACTCAAACCATCCCAAACAATCCCAAACCAACTCAAAGTATTTCAACCCGACCAAACCAAACCAATCCAAACGAACCCACACCAACACAAACTACCCTAAACTAACCATCTGAACCCGACCCGACCCGACCGAACCAACGCAGTTATCGGTGGCGGTGGCGGCGGCCTGTGTGTTTGCACTGTCACCGGCGCGGGGCGCGCGACGCAGCGACCGGTCGAAGGAGTCGGCGCGGGGAACGCGAAAAGCGCGTATGCGGCGGGGCGGGGGGGGGGGGCGAATGTGATGAATATGCAGATTCCGCGGGGGGGGGGGGAGCCAAGTTGCCCTCCGGGAGGGGACGGCCAGGCGGCGGAGCGCGCTGGGACGCCTTCCCTCACAAACGCCCTCGCGCTCCCCACGCCACGCCACGCCACGCCCTCAGAGGGATGCAAGCGAGGCGGCGCGTTCCGCTCCAGGGAAGGAGACAGAACGACGATCCTCACACGTTCCTTTATTACTACGGAACGCAAGGTATTGGATTAAATAGAAACACGTTCTTATATACATATATATACATATATACATATATATACATACATATATATACATATATATATATGTATATATATTTGTGTGTGTGTGTAATTTCCCCCCAAATATTAACAGCAAGAGAAAAGTTAAATAAAACATACATTCTAGTATATTTTTGTTCGAAAGATTCGTCTTGGGAAGCACACATTTGTAACTAGGGGGCGGATTTAATAAAATGTTCACGCTAGAACAATGCGTTTTACTACATACATTTATTTTATGCCATGCAAAACAATATGACCTATTTTTATTTGACTTTTTCTGCATTTTTCTTTCATTTCGAATAATTAGTCACTTTTTACTCTTTTCCCCGTAATTTTCAAAGCATTTTTGTAATGATTTCTTCGATTTTATTACCATTTTAACGGTTATTTCTTCACATCTTAACGGTTATTTCTTCACGGTCACGAATTGCAAGAAATGTTCTCCACAGAATTCTTGAGTTCTATTTCTTCACTCAGAAACTGTAATGTCAGTTGTTGTAAGTATGTAATCTAAGGTTTCTGTGACGCATATCAGCACCATTGTCTATTCAGCGAATTCACGGAAACTAAAGACAGAAAAATATTGGTAAATAAATCCCAAACCAAATTCTTCAAGACGCATTCACTTCAACGAAAGGAAGAAGCCACGATAACATCAGTAACATACCCAAAAACGTGAGTTGTTCATCAAACCAGCGTTGGTAATCTTTTAAGTCTTTTTTTTTTCATTTTAAAGGATTATTGAAACATTTTTAGAGAATTTTATTGATAATTTTAGGCGATCTTTTACATGATCAAAGTTCACTCCCTATTTATAAGTATATTGAAAGCTATAATGCTTAAGAACTCGAATGTAATTGCACATTTTGAAGTTGTGCCGCCAAAATGTTGGTTCTGGACCATCGTGCGCCACCTGAATAAACGTATTTTTACCTCACCCCCGCTCGCACCTCATCCCTACCTCCCCTACCCACCTTGTCCCAGCACCAAATGTCGAATGCAAAGCCTCTGAGCTGATCAGTGAAGTTAAAAACATTAAAAAGTTTAAAAAACGGTTCGTGTGTTGATCCCGCAGTGGCCCACTACACGCAGGACTACGCCACACCAGAGCTGATGGCTTCCATTTTTTATTTCACCGTTGTCGGAGGGGAAACGATGTGTGTTGTTTGGGTACCTTCACGCTAGGCAGGTGACGCCCCAGAACGGTGGGCTTTAATGTGCTGCAAACCGTAAAATGTCGACCTTTCTGGAAAAATATTCTGTAAAGGAACCGTTAATGATTCGGAAATATTGTGTGGTAAACCGTTATTGCCACAGAATGGAAATGACCAAGATTTCTTACTAAAAATGTACCGGCAAAGGTCGTTTCGGGCATCAACTGACGTTACTGCAGCGCCTCTGACCGGGAGGTGCTAAGGTTCGAATACCGACGGTGACAGAATTTCGGAGAGAGCCAGATAGCTAGGTTATTTTCAGCCGCTTTCTGGAGAATTCTATGGACCGGTTCATCTGATCGGTTGTTTTCCGATCCAATTCCTATTCAACACCAAGCGAATGCTGCACCTGTACTCAAACAAACGGACCACGGCCTTTTGGGCGATCATTCCTTCTTCTTCCTTATCTTTCCTCACCTCTTACTTCCTCACACTTACTTGCACCACACTACCACACATGTAGGGAGACCAGTCAGGAGCTAAGTTTCTGTCACGGCTTGGATGGTGGCCCATTCCATTGAGATGTCTGGATAGGGAAATCCCTGACAATTAGCGTGTAGGTCACCACAAGATCACACAATTCAGTTAGGTCAGATGACCACCAGCTTCAGCTATAAACATGCACTATATTTACATAACTAACGACCTTAACAGCAGACGCGCCCGAAATCATTAAACGATCAATCTAATAAAAAATCTAGGAAATAATACTCATTACGAATTAGTTAAATATATTCCTCCAGAAACGACGTACATTAGTACAACACTCAACACACAACAACAACTAAAGTTTGCATTAAATGGTGCAAACCAGACTTCTTTCCGACCTTTAGTTTAGGAAATAAGCGTGAAACAAATTGAAACAAACATTACAAATTTGGTGAAAAATTGGAAAAAATATTAATTTCATCGCTTCCATCTGAAATGTCGTACGTGAGTACACCTCTTGACGAGAAATCTAATGGTGCAAACCAGACTTCAATCCGACTTTTAGTTTAGAAAATAAGCGTGAAACAAAATTGAGCCCATACATTACAAATTTGGTGAAAAATTAGGAAAAATATTAATTTCATCGCTTCCATCTGAAATGTCGTACGTGAGTACACCTCTTGACGAGAAATCCAATGGTGCAAACCAGACTTCAATCCGACTGTTAGTTTAGGAAGTACGTGATTTGGTTTAAATTTGTAAACAGAGGCGTTAACGCAATAATGAATAGGCCTTTTGGCAACATTCCAGGCTCTACGCATCTGGCTGCTAAACTTACCGGCAAAAATATGTCTACCCAAAACCCACCCACCCACTTACCTACGTATCTAATATCTACCTATCATCTACCTATCATCTACATATCTTCTATCTTTCATCTATCGTCTATCAATCGTCTATCTATCGTCTATCTATCGTCTATCAATCGTCTATCAATCGTCTATCAATCGTCTATCAATCGTCTAACAATCAATCATCTGTCTATCAATCATCTATCTATCAATCATCTGTCTATCTATCTATCAATCATCTATTTATCTATCTATCAATCTTTCAATCATCTATCTATCAATCATTCAATCATCTATCTATCAATCTTTCAATCATCTATCTATCAATCTTTCAATCATCTATCTATCAATCTTTCAATCATCTATCTATCAATCTTTCAATCATCTATCTATCAATCTTTCAATCATCTATCTACCAATCTTTCAATCATCTATCTACCAATCTTTCAATCATCTATCTACCAATCTTTCAATCATCTATCTATCAATCTATCAATCATCTATCTATCAATCTATCAATCATCGATCTATCAATCTATCAACCATCTATCTATCAATCTATCAATCATCTATCAATCATCTATCAATCATCTATCAATCATCTATCAATCATCCATCAATCATCTATCAATCGTCTATCAATCGTCTATCAATCATCTAACAATCAATCATCTATCTATCAATCATCTGTCTATCTATCTATCAATCATATATTTATCTATCTATCTTTCAATCATCTATCTATCAATCTTTCAATCATCTATCTATCGATCTTTCAATCATCTATCTATCGATCTTTCAATCATCTATCTATCAATCTTTCAATCATCTATCTATCAATCTTTCAATCATCTATCTATCAATCTTTCAATCATCTATCTATCAATCTTTCAATCATCTATCTATCAATCTTTCAATCACCTATCTACCAATCTATCAATCATCTATCTATCAATCTATCAATCATCTATCTATCAATCTATCAATCATCTATCTATCAATCTATCAATCATCTATCTATCAATCTATCAATCATCTATCTATAAATCTATCAATCATCTATCTATAAATCTATCTATCAATCATCTATCAATCATCTATCAATCATCTATCAATCATCTATCAATCGTCTATCAATCGTCTATCAATCATCTAACAATCAATCATCTATCTATCAATCATCTATCTATCTATCTATCAATCATCTATTTATCTATCTTTCAATCATCTATCTATCAATCTTTCAATCATCTATCTATCAATCTTTCAATCATCTATCTATCAATCTTTCAATCATCTTTCTACCAATCTTTGAATCATCTATCTATCAATCTTTCAATCATCTATCTATCAATCTATCAATCATCTATCTATCAATCTATCAATCATCTATCTATCAATCTATCAATCATCTATCTATCAATCTATCAATCATCTATCTATAAATCTATCAATCATCTATCTATAAATCTATCTATCAATCTATCAATCATCTATCAATCATCTATCAATCATCTATCAATCATCTATCAATCATCTATCAATCATCTATCAATCATCTATCAATCATCTATCAATCGTCTATCAATCGTCTATCAATCATCTAACAATCAATCATCTATCTATCAATCATCTATCTATCTATCAATCATCTATTTATCTATCTTTCAATCATCTATCTATCAATCTTTCAATCATCTATCTATCAATCATCTATCTATCAATCATCTATCTATCAATCTTTCAATCATCTATCTATCAATCTTTCAATCATCTTTCTACCAATCTTTCAATCATCTATCTATCAATCTTTCAATCATCTATCTATCAATCTTTCAATCATCTTTCTACCAATCTATCAATCATCTATCTATCAATCTATCAATCATCTATCTATCAATCTATCAATCATCTATCTATCAATCTATCAATCATCTATCTATCAATCTATCAATCATCTATCTATCAATCTATCAATCATCTATCTATCAATCATCTATCTATCAATCTATCTATCAATCTATCAATCATCTATCTATCAATCATCTATCTATCAATCTATCAATCATATATCTATCAATCATCTATCTATCAATCTATCAATCATCTATCTATCAATCTATCAATCATCTATCTATCAATCTATCAATCATCTATCTATCATCTATCTATCTATCATCTATCTATCTATCATCTATCTATCTCTCATCTATCTATCTATCAATCATCTATCTATCTATCATCTATCTATCTATCATCTATCTATCATCTATCTATCTATTATCTATCTATCTATCATCTATCTATCTATCATCTATCATCTATCTATCTATCATCTATCTATCTATCACATATCTATCTATCTATCATCTATCTATCTATCACATATCTATCTATCTATCATATATCTATCTATCTATCATCTATATATTATCTACCTACCTATCTTTATATCTCCCTATCTATATAACTATCTATCCAAGACGCGCCGCTTCGGCCGGCACCGCCATGAGGCGCCAGTCGCGTGTCAGCGAGAGCCTCACCTCCGCCAGGGGGCGTGGCGAGGGGGCGAGGTGTGCGTGGGGGGGGGGTCGAGGGCGGGCGCGTGGGCGGCGCGGGGTTTGATCGACCCCTGAAGCGAACGAAGCACGTCCGCATTGTGTGCGGAGGGTTAGCAAAACGCCCACCCGCCCGCCCTTCCCGCCCACCCCCGCCGCCTCCGCGTGTCGCGCAACAATACCGCCCCCGCCCCCGCCCCCCGGGCGCATTCATCAGCGGCGACGCGCGCGTGACCTCCCGCTTAATTTCCTGCGCCCGGCGCGCACTCGCGTGGGGGTGGGGGTGGGGGTGCGGGCGCCGCAGCTGCGACCGCCGGCGGGTGGGCTAACGGGCGACGCGACGACGACAGGGCCGACACGGAATGGTTATGATGAGGATATAGACGAGAACCCGCATTCAAAATTACACTTACACAGTTGAGGACAACGGGTTTAAAACAAATATAAGGTGCTAACCAACAATCTCAAGTGTGGGGTAATAGGTTTAAAAATTTAATGTGTGTCCCATTAGTACCCACGAACCACCTGCAGGTGGGGCTGACGCTATCAGATATCACTGCTAGGTATCAGGAAATTATGACTGTCACTTTGAGCCCATCAGGAGTGATAGAAAACGATGAATGAACAGAATCGTGACGTTTGGAAAATTGACAGCGTTTAAGACCTTGTGGAGTACCAGTGAAATCAATGCAGAGAAATGAGCTGCGACGTACAAGAAAGGCCTGCGTCCCCGATTTACCGCCTAATTTCCTGCCCAGAGGGCCGCTGAGGCCGGGGGGGGGGGGGCGGGGCGCAGCTGTGGCCGCTGGAGGGGGAGCTAACGGGTGATTCAAGGATGAGGGGACCAAAACGATGATTATGATGACGAAATAGAAGAGAATGCACATTCAAAATAGTACTTAAAACAGTATGATGATTATCACTTTGAATCCGTTAGGAGTTGCAGAAGGCGATCAATGAACATAATCACGATGTGTTGAAAAATTGACAGCCTGTAGGATCTTGTAGAACACCCGTAATAGCAATGCAGAGGAATGAGCCGCGATGTATAAGTAATGCATGCGTCCTCAATTCCTCGTTTAATTTCCTGCCTCGTGGGCCGCGGGGGGGGGGGTCGAAGCTGCACCTAGTAGAGAATGAGTTAAAGGACGACACCAACGCCACGAGATAGGAACCATGAGGGAAACAAAAGCAATAATTTTGACGACACAGGGGAGAGTTCACACTGAAAATAATACTAGTCTTGTGGTGTAACAGGTTTAAAACATATAACACTTTTGTATATGTGTACAAGCCGCCGGTCGCACTGACTTTACAGGTACAGACATTACAGGCACTGGCATTTTCAGCACAAGATAGCTGGGAACTTACCACAATCAGAATGAGTTGAATACTTTAGTTGAAAAACTGTCAACATTTCGAATAATGTGGAACACCAGTAATAACAAAAGAGCGAAATCAGCACAGGGTACTAGCAGAGCATGAGACTTTGAGGGGGCGCAAAAGTAATTATTGTGATGAGGTAGAGGGGTGTCTGTATTCAAAATAATACTCAAGAGGGCTTGAATAATACGTTTAAATTAAAATAATCGTATATAATAAACCATATAGATGACCATACAAGTAGTGGTTGCACTGACATCATTAGAGATTTCCGGGTTACAGGAGAAGACTAGCGGCAATTCTATACCAAAGATTAAACAGTACTATGACCTGCGTCAACTGTCATTCGTTTAGTGTAATGAAGATCGCTAGTAATAACAAAAGAGAGACGAGTCGTGAGGTACAGGACTACCACCTGCGTTCTCTGTTCCTCGCTCAATTTCCTCCTGTGGGGCCCGGGGACAGCCACGCAGCTACGGCACGGGCGGAGGGTGAGTTAACGGGTGACACAGGGAGGTAGCGAAGGATGTAGAGAGGGAACCAAAAGAGATGGTTACGGTGAGGAAGACCCAAAAGTGGACATGATGAAAGTGCTGGGTAAAATAGTTTAAAAAAATATATGCGAACAATTTGTAAACTGGAATATTCATACTAAGATTATAGTGGGAATATCCATAGTTCTTATCTGCAACCCACCCTAACATTCTCCTCCAGAACTTGCCGGAATTCAACTCCGTTGTAATCTAACTGTGCCACAAATCCGCCTCGGTCCGGGTCGAACCCTAGAACGTCCTATCAGAGACGCTGCAGTGCCAGCAGTCAGAGCACTGAGCCAGCTCAGTCAGGGCATCGACTGATGTCTCTCCTGCACCTCCGATCCGAAGGTGCTGGGGTTCGAGTCCAGACGGTGGCAGGATTTTCGACATTGGGGATATAGCTAAGCCGAGTTCTGTCGCTGTTCGGAGGAGAATTCTAGAGGCCGGCTGCTCTGATCGGTAGCCCTCCGTGGTTTCCTCGATGAACTCCAAGCGAATGCCGGAGCAGTACCGTAAACAAACGGACCACGGACTGCACGAGATCTTTCCTCCCCATTTCTTGTCCTCTCTTCACCCTTTACTCACCCACACTACCGCATTTGACGGGAGACTGGTCGGGAGCTTAGAGCTTGTCCCGGCTGGGGCGGTGCCCCGCTGGTGGGAGATACCTGGTAACGAGTAACTCCTCCTCCCGAGGAAGAAAATATGCACTACACTAGCACAAAGGCCGGGAGACCGGTCGGGAGCTTAGAGCTTGTCCCGGCTGGGGCGGTGCCCCGCTGGTGGGAGATACCTGGTAACGAGTAACTCCTCCTCCCGAGGAAGAAAATATGCACTACACTAGCACAAAGGCCGGGAGACCGGTCGGGAGCTTAGAGCTTGTCCCGGCTGGGGCGGTGCCCCGCTGGTGGGAGATACCTGGTAACGAGTAACTCCTCCTCCCGAGGAAGAAAATATGCACTACACTAGCACAAAGGCCGGGAGACCGGTCGGGAGCTTAGAGCTTGTCCCGGCTGGGGCGGTGCCCCGCTGGTGGGAGATACCTGGTAACGAGTAACTCCTCCTCCCGAGGAAGAAAATATGCACTACACTAGCACAAAGGCCGGGAGACCGGTCGGGCGCTTAGAGCTTGTCCCGGCTGGGGCGGTGCCCCGCTGGTGGGAGATACCTGGTAACGAGTAACTCCTCCTCCCGAGGAAGAAAATATGCACTACACTAGCACAAAGGCCGGGAGAGCGGTCGGGAGCTTAGAGCTTGTCCTGGCTGGGGCGGTGCCCCGCTGGTGGGAGATACCTGGTAACGAGTAACTCCTCCTCCCGAGGAAGACAATATGCACTACACTAGCACAAAGGCCGGGAGAGCGGTCGGGAGCTTAGAGCTTGTCCCGGCTGGGGCGGTGCCCCGCTGGTTGGAGATACCTGGTAACGAGTAACTCCTCCTCCCGAGGAAGAAAATATGCACTACACTAGCACAAAGGCCGGGAGAGCGGTCGGGAGCTTAGAGCTTGTCCCGGCTGGGGCGGTGCCCCGCTGGTGGGAGATACCTGGTAACGAGTAACTCCTCCTCCCGAGGAAGAAAATATGCACTACACTAGCACAAAGGCCGGGAGAGCGGTCGGGAGCTTAGAGCTTGTCCCGGCTGGGGCGGTGCCCCGCTGGTTGGAGATACCTGGTAACGAGTAACTCCTCCTCCCGAGGAAGAAAATATGCACTACACTAGCACAAAGGCCGGGAGAGCGGTCGGGAGCTTAGAGCTTGTCCCGGCTGGGGCGGTGCCCCGCTGGTTGGAGATACCTGGTAACGAGTAACTCCTCCTCCCGAGGAAGAAAATATGCACTACACTAGCACAAAGGCCGGGAGAGCGGTCGGGAGCTTAGAGCTTGTCCCGGCTGGGGCGGTGCCCCGCTGGTTGGAGATACCTGGTAACGAGTAACTCCTCCTCCCGAGGAAGAAAATATGCACTACACTAGCACAAAGGCCGGGAGAGCGGTCGGGAGCTTAGAGCTTGTCCCGGCTGGGGCGGTGCCCCGCTGGTGGGAGATACCTGGTAACGAGTAACTCCTCCTCCCGAGGAAGAAAATATGCACTACACTAGCACAAAGGCCGGGAGAGCGGTCGGGAGCTTAGAGCTTGTCCTGGCTGGGGCGGTGCCCCGCTGGTGGGAGATACCTGGTAACGAGTAACTCCTCCTCCCGAGGAAGAAAATATGCACTACACTAGCACAAAGGCCGGGAGAGCGGTCGGGAGCTTAGAGCTTGTCCCGGCTGGGGCGGTGCCCCGCTGGTTGGAGATACCTGGTAACGAGTAACTCCTCCTCCCGAGGAAGACAATATGCACTACACTAGCACAAAGGCCGGGAGAGCGGTCGGGAGCTTAGAGCTTGTCCCGGCTGGGGCGGTGCCCCGCTGGTGGGAGATACCTGGTAACGAGTAACTCCTCCTCCCGAGGAAGAAAATATGCACTACACTAGCACAAAGGCCGGGAGAGCGGTCGGGAGCTTAGAGCTTGTCCCGGCTGGGGCGGTGCCCCGCTGGTTGGAGATACCTGGTAACGAGTAACTCCTCCTCCCGAGGAAGAAAATATGCACTACACTAGCACAAAGGCCGGGAGAGCGGTCGGGAGCTTAGAGCTTGTCCAGGCTGGGGCGGTGCCCCGCTGGTGGGAGATACCTGGTAACGAGTAACTCCTCCTCCCGAGGAAGAAAATATGCACTACACTAGCACAAAGGCCGGGAGACCGGTCGGGAGCTTAGAGCTTGTCCCGGCTGGGGCGGTGCCCCGCTGGTTGGAGATACCTGGTAACGAGTAACTCCTCCTCCCGAGGAAGAAAATATGCACTACACTAGCACAAAGGCCGGGAGAGCGGTCGGGAGCTTAGAGCTTGTCCCGGCTGGGGCGGTGCCCCGCTGGTGGGAGATACCTGGTTGGAGAAAACGCCACTAATCGACGACAGTACGTCGCCGGATCTCGCCATACAGCAGGAGAACGATCACCGCCACCTCCCGAGCAAAAATGTGTACTACACCTACGGGAATAATTGCCTTAGCAGTCCGAGCGCTCAGAATCACTAACAATCAATCAATCAAATAAATATTACTACAAATTAACTTCTCCCCATAGCACGTCACACAATTTTTAACTGTTTTTGACATAAATAAATAAATAAAATAAATATATATAAATAAATAATTAATAAATAATCAAATAAATAAATAAATAATCAATCAATCATCTGAGCATCTCCCACTCGCCACCCACCACGCACCTCCCACCGCCGCCGCTGCTTCCGCCCACACAGGGCGCCGCCATGGCGTGTACTGCCCGCCGCGCGTCCGCAAATAAACACTAGGCGCGGTGCAACGCCGCGCGCATGCGACCACGCCCCCCCCCCCGCCCCTGCCCCCCTCCCCCCGCCCCTGCGCCCACACCGCAGCAACGCGGCGACACACAAACAGCACGGCGACACGACTACGGCGCGGCCAAAGCACAGCAACTGAACAGTATACTTACTCGTGTCCCAAGTCTTAAAGACTAATTGACGACGAGTTACCTATATACAATGTTGTTTTGTTATTTCTAGTTTATCGCATATTCCAAATATAATTTCATTTTCAAGAGTTAAGAATTCCCATTACTCTCGATTTTCTGTAGCAGGGTTGGTGGTACTGGATATTTGTTTGTGATCAAACAGTTGAATGCTCATTCTGCTAATACAAGCTGATTAAGAAAAAAATGTCTGGGAATTTCCCGTTAACAGAAGATATTTTCGTGCAAGATGATATTCTGGAGGAAGCGAAAGCAGAAGCAAGCCTTCCAAATTTGTAACCACTTATGACAAATCTTACGATTCATTTTGTGATTGGCGAACGAAAAGGAATGTTCGAGGCATTAACGAAGAGATTATGCTAGTATACTACTTTCATTCATATGTGTACCAAAATAATTGTAAAAATAAATTTTGTTTACTTTTATTCCCAAAAATTGTGTTTTGTTTCGTCATATTTATCTCAAGATTTACGATCACTGCTAAAATCTAAACCCGAAAGACCGCTAAAATATTTGTAATTGACTCTCGAGTATTTTAATGGCTGTTGCTATGGACGCGCTCTTAAAGCGTTGTTTGGATGGTTGGTTCGTGAGGGGCTAAGTACGCGTTTATCATAGGTAATACCATGAGTGCTTTGGAAATTGTCGATAAATCCCAGTCTCGCGAAGCGAGATAGGCGTTCATCGGAGAAATTCCAAAACACGAGTGTTATTTAATAGGACTATTCCACGAGTGAAATGATTTCCAACATATTTCCAAAGTGCGGGAAGTATTGAAAATATGTTAAAATGAAAAAGGTTATACTATAATTCATAGGCGGTTTATTGGACATCGACATAGCAATCGATATATACCGCCTCCTAAGATAGATGAGTCACAGGTTATGATTGGTCAGAAGGGAGAAACGGTCAGAAAAATCGAATAGAAAAAACGATAAAATTTTTGAAATACAGTGCCGTGATTAGAGAATTTTTTTACGTATAGTTCAACACTATTGGTTTTAATTTCGCGAGTAGAATAGCGAACGTAAATGTTAAAAAAATATTAAACACATACTTCTTTCATTTTTTGCAAAATAATTACTTAAATGAAAAACAAAAATTATAGATCACTGGCATTTTTACAAAGTGGATAAAACGTTGAACGACATTCCATTAGTAGCATGCAATTAAAATTCTCGGTTTCCAAACAAGCTCTGTCAAATGCCCTTGTTCGATAATCCTCTATTCTCTCATTGCAAACATTGGCTGATTAGTGATTCCAGGCACGTCAACTGCTAAGGTCATTACTCTCGAATGTGCAGCGCGTGCATTGGTTAAAGGGAGGTGGCCGGGATCTTCTCCCGTTGGATGGCGAGATCCCGCGCTGACCTATCGTCGGCTTTCCCTCTCCAGGTATATTTCACCAGCGAGGCACTGCCTTAGCCGGGACAAGGAAGAGGAAGGAAAGATCGCGCGCTGTCTGTGGCCCGTTTGTTAAGGTACTGCACTGGCATTCACCTGGTGATGATCGAAAAAAAAACACAGAAAACTACCGGTCAGAGCAGTCGTCTGCTATAATTCTCCTCCAGGCAGTGGTTCTGCAATTCTACCTAGCTATGTAGATAGAGTGGATGATCCTGCCATCGTAGAGAGTGTAAACCTAGGACCTCCCTGTCAGAAGCACTGCAGCGCCATCCATTGTTGCCTTGAGCTACCTAAGCCGTTCTATTGCAAGATATCTTACACTTCTTTCGGAAAGGACCATTTCTAAATATATTTCACCTCAACTCAAAAGTTACTGGAAATCAATATTTATAAAGATACGTCCCTTGTTCTTCCATCACAGATGTACATAGGTATACAAAATTCTTCGTACGCATTTCTTGGGAGGGGAAGTAAAGCTGACTGCCTAATGTTGTAGATTTACTTCATGTAAAAGGTCTTGAAGTTTAAAAAATTCCTCTGAGCCAAACGTAAATCGCATGTTTCGTCGCCTGAGTTATACTTTCTTTCTGCCCTAGATAGTGAAAGGAGCTTCGCGACATTTGCATGCTGAGACGAAAGATCAGCCGTGATAGCCTAAGTCGTCACGTACATCGTCCGCGTCAAATAAGGCACCTGATTTGATTTAAATAGAACTGAACTCATCTCGTAAATGACTATTTCTAAGCACATTTCACCTCAACTCAGGGACGACCCGACGCCCCCAAGCGCGTCATCAGCCGGCCAGCCGCCGCGCAGGTGAGCGGTGCGGCAACAATGCCCTCTCCATCCCTGAGCCCCAGAATCCCTCACAGGGCCACCCGCGCCGAGCCCTGAGCCCCTCGATTGTCGTCGCGCTGAGTTATGGAGCGCGCGCCGGCGCCACCAAATACACCTGTCCGAACGCGAATCTATACGCGCGCGTTCATCATGTGCGCGCGCGCGCCGCCCCGACGGCTTTTGTGCCGCGCGGAAGCCTTACATTGTATTGCTGACGGCGGGAGGTTCAGGGGCGCTGTGCAAAAATTCACGTGTCTTCCAGGTGGGGATTTAGGATCAAGGAGGTAGCAACCATACACTTTACTTAGAAACGTATTAGTAAATAGTAAAATTACTTGGGAATGATATTTGGAGGCTCAATGGTCTTTGGTAGCTTAATGATCGTTGGTGACTCTAAACAGAATAAAAACAGTTATCAAATTCAAATAAAATTGTGGGATTCCGATACGCGTCAACTGATAAAGTCGTTAGTCCCATGAGTGTAGTGCATGTTTTCATCCCGGGAGATGGAGCTCATTTTCCTTTCCCGGATGGTGTGCTCCGCCGTCGACCTACTTCAGCTAGTAAAGTTTTCCCCGGGGTGGAACGAGGCGGGGAGAAGCGAGGCGGGGAGGAGCGGAGCGGGGAGGAGCGGGACGGGGAGAAGCGGAGCTGGGAGAAGCGGGGCTGAGAACGGAGCGGGGCGGAGAGGAGCGGGACAGACGGGGAGGGGCGGGACGAGACGGGACGGGAAGGGTCGGGACGGTGCGGGGCGGGGCGGGGCGGGAAGGGTCGGGGCGTTGCGGAGTGGGGCGTGGCGGGGCGAGCCGTGCCTCGGCGGGGCGGGGCGGGGCGAGGCGGAGCGGAGCGGAGGGGAGCGGAGTGGAGCGGAGCGAAGCGGAGTGGGGCGGGACGGAGACGGGCAGAGAGTGGCAGAGAGGGCCAGAGTGTTGCAAAGCGGATCGGGTCGGAGCGTGGCGGGGCGTGAGGGGCCTTGGAGGGGAGGGGAGGAGCGGGGCGGGGCCGAGTGTGGGGGACTGGAGCGGGGTGGGGCAGGGAGGGGCGGAACGGTGCTAGGGGGGATGTGGCGGGTCTTGGCGGGGAGAGGCGAGGAGGGACGGGGTGGGGCGGGGAGGGGCCTGGCCGGGAGGGGCAGGGTTTGTCGGGGCAGGGCGGGGTGGAGCAGGCCGAGTGCCGGCGAGCATGGCAAGAGGTCAGAGGCGGCGGGAGGGGGCGGGGCGAGGCGGGGTGAGGGCACACGCGCGTGCGTCTCGGGGCGTCGTCCGCGTGCGCGGGAGGGGGGAGGGAGGGAGGGGGGGCTGCGGTGGGCGGCGTCCTCCGTATGCGCGCCGCGCTCTCCCCCCTCCCTCCCTCCCTCCCACCCCTCCGCCAGAGCAGCGCTGCCGCCAAGCAGGAATCCCCGCGCGCGCCTCAGGGCTGTCCAGCCCGCCTGCCTCGCGCCAAGCGCGGCCACACCGCGCCATCCACACTGATGGCAAGTTTTACCAAAACATCCATACATGGATACATCACCAAAGCGTGTTCGATATAGACGAAAACATCGATGTGAAAAATGTCAATAGGGAGTTTGCGCCACCTCCAATACTAAAGCGCTACCGACCTTCTGCGCATGCGCAGTTCAAGTTTCGCACCACTTCAGTGCGTCTGCGCTTGCGCAGAAGATCGATAGTGCTTTCGATGGCTTTAACGTTCGAGGGTGCAAAAACTCCGAAATGTTTTTAAAACGATGAAACATATCCAAGTAAAATGTCTGGTTACAATGTGATTCAACACGTCAATATTTTTTTTTTTTTCGTTAATCGGCCGACTAGGACCACGCATGCAAGCATCCTGCATTTACCGTGGCTCAGTTTTTATTTATTATCACGGTGGCAGGTGCTTGCGACAATTCTTGGGGGGGACCAGCATTTTTAGCTGGATCCGATTTTTATCCCCCACGGTTGTTAGCCTGGGGGTATGGAAGATGAAATGATGATATGATGATAATAGGGGTGAAAGGACAACACATACAGACATACACAAATACATCCATGCCCGAGGCGGGACTCGAACCCGCGATCTTCTGGTCCGAAACCACTCCGGCACTACTGCCTTAGCGATCTCGGCCATCTGATCGGCCCACGTCAATATTAGTTTAAATTATATTCTGCCTTAAATTTGACTGTCATCTTAATTTTCTAATCAATGATATATAGCCACGGTTTAAATTGCAGTTTAACGATACTACCGCGTAAAAAAAATAATGAAAAAACTCATCAACACTGGAGAAGGTTTGATGCCATTTGACGATCCACACTCTGTTGTGAATGACTTAATTGCGAGCAATTCACAACAAAAAAACAAAAAACAGATATCAATAAGTCGAAAAAGTCAATACGCTCTGAAAGAGTATAACAATTCAGTCCTTTTGGCAAAAACAGAGAAAAACCTGGCGGGACTGCGCGACACATGTCAGTATTCAGGACATAACCCGGTTTTTCGCCAGGAGCGCGGTAGAACAAACTGGATGAAAACTGTACCGAAAAATTAAGCATGCGTCATTTTTTTGTACAAATTACATCCAGTCTGGTCTGTATGTTTTCTGTGCCGGCGAAAAATGATGAAAAAACGATCGGGTAAAACAGGCTTTATACGCTGCAGGTACTGCAGGCACCCCTGCCGCCGCCATTCCCCAGCCGTCGGCGCGTCGCGGGCGCCATCGCAAGGATTTCCTCTCGGCCGTCGCCCGTGATGCGAACCTCCGCCAGCGCCGTCAGCGACCTCACGTTAACACTCGCCATCTCATTGGGGAGGAGGGCCTTGGATTGCTGATTTTCACGGCTCGGATTCTGATGACACGCCGTCTTGTCATTGGTGCATTCGAGACGCAGCTAAATTTGAAATGCTTTTTTTATGACGACATTTACATGATAGAAATGTATAGTTATTTCAATATCTTTTGTCATTTTTTGCTCTTTTTTAAATTATTAGGTCATTTTGCTGGACTTTCATTTCTGCCGTTTTTACGCATTTTGTTTTCTTTTCGTGTTTTTTGTTAATCATTGTTTAATGAATTTACAACAACACAAAAACAAAGATTTTATTGTATCATTAGTTCATGACGAAATTCACCACTGTAGTGGATTTTGTTTTTCCAACTCTCAAAATTACTCCAAACTTCTGTAACTTCCTCGACCTTTCAAAACTGACGGTTGGAAGATCGGAGCTACGGATTAGATTTCCTGATAAAATAAAAACTTTGTATATATTTTTATAAAACATTTTATTTTACATTTTAAAATCCATGAAATAAATAAACCTATACAATATTTTGAAGTTTTTTTGAAAGGGTAATTTCCCCTTTTTTAGTTATTCAGTAGTTCATTATCCTCTTGTTTCAAGTCATTTTATAGGTCATTTTCAAAAACTATTTGGGTCATCAGAATCCGAGTCTGGTTATTAACGCATAGGGATTTTGGTTGATGGAGTGATACCGGGCTGCTACGCTAATGCAGTATTCGTGAACACTATTTTTATTAAAATATCTAATTGTTTGAATGGCCATACGAGACATTTATTTGTTGTTATTCTGCAGTGTGCACGCTACTTCTGAGGAAACAATTTTTGTGGTTTTGTTATTCAGCATTTCTGATTCCGTAGGCCACAAATAATGAAATACTTGCAGACATCAAGTGTTTCATAGCATAACCCTGATATGTAAACCTTTTTGAAGACGTCATGTTAAAAAATATCAGCTACCCTTCAACAGCTACTCTATTTTCTCTTTCCATAACAAATTTTTTTTTAAACTCATTCACCGTTGACGATAAAACATAAGAACGACGAGGATATTGCCTTTCGTATTTATTATCTCCACACGGAAATTGCATCAATTATTAGCCTCTGAATAAAAGCCGTATTTTTGCACTTTTGTCCTATATGTCAGTCGGAAAAAGCGAAAACAGCCAAAAATCGATTTCCAAGAAGGAAATGGGGAATCCGGTCGGAATGTGCGTCGCGTGTGGGTGACGTGGTGTTTCCACGCACGCGTCACCAGGGAGCGGGCGCTGACAGGCACTTGTCAAAAAAACAAAAACGCCGCCAAATGGGAAAGAACGAGGCTACCTTTTGTTGCAACAGCCGCTAATGGCGATCCTGTCAATACAGCGCGGGACAATGGGATGATCGGCAGAGGATCTGCGTAGAATACGTAATCGAAAAGATATGATGAACCTGCGTGTGTGATGCATATCGATGATTCAGCGATATATAATAGGGATTGCAACATTCGGTATGCGATGGAAATGACAGTCGGATACAGTACATCATCCCTGGCAGCCTCCCGTTGTTTCAGTCGAGAGCAGTGACAGCTCGCCGTTTAAGTCTTTGCCTCAGTCACATTTTCCTCAAGAAAAAACATCACTTGCTAGTGGTCTGCGGCAGTACAAATGCTGCTGACCAAATAATACCAAATGGCTTTCCAGAACGTAGATCTTAAGTATTGCTTAAGAATAAGAAATAGAATACTTATGTATAGCACAGCAATAAAGAAAATATTTTAACAAAAAGAGTCTTAACGAATTCTTCAGGAACAAAGTATAGAATACATGTATTCACAGAACAACGGTTGTTTACCTGCCAATAATATCGAAAACGTTTGGTGTTCGTCCGCGCAACGCATGAGTAGGGAAGCAGGATGGGGGTATGGATTGTGGAGCTTAAGAAGAGTTGCAGTGGCAGGTTATACTCATCCCAACACGTAAAAGATTATATATATATATATATATATATATATATATATATATATATATATATATATATATATATATATATAATAAATATTTATATATAATCTATCAACTTGCAAATTTGACTCAGGCGGTAGTATTGCGCATGTAACTTTCCGAATCTTTTGCACTCGCGAATCAAAGACAAACGACCACATCCGTGGAACGCCAGTGGTGTACAGTGGGTGGCAGCAATGACGGTGGAGATAAGCGGCGGAGATGTGATGGAATGATTCATTGATTGGTAAATTAATTAACGTTTCCGGACACGTCAACTACTAAGGACTGTCCTCTAAGTGTAGAGCATGTTTTTCAACATATGGTGGTGATTTTTCCCAATTGGATGGTGTGATCCGTTCCGATCTACACGTCGCCTTGCGTTTTTCCCCAATCCTGGTATGTCCTCCAGTGGGGCACCGCTTCAGTCGGAAGAAGCTCTGAGCTCCCGATTGCTCTCCCGACACGTGTTGTAGTTTAGTTCATGTACGTGTGTATTTAAGTAAGGGGTTTATTATAAGACAAAGAAGAGGAAGGAAAGATAGCGCGTTGTCCGTGGCCCGTTTGTTAGGGTACTGCCCATGTATTCGCCTACTGAAAGCACGGTAAACTACCGATCAGAGCAGCCGGTCGCTAGAATTCTCCTCAGACAGCGCCTAACTTCGACCTAGCAATCTAGCTAGTGTGGAAAAACCTGCCACCGCGGGGGTGGAACCCAAGGACCTTCCATTCAGACTCACTGCAGTGACATCAATCGATGCCCTGAGGTACACCTAAGCCGATGCGACGGAATGAGTGGCACAGGAAATGGGAGAAGAGAAAGGAGACTAATTAGCTCCTCCATAAATTATCCAAGAATTGGCCAGAGCCCAAGAGTCCCTGTGAGGCGTCGGATAGCTGGATCGCGAGAAAGTCGGGTGGATAACTGAAAATGTTGAGGGGGAGTAGAAATAATGGAGCTCTTGATGTTTGGTCAAGTAGGTGCAAGTGTGAATTCGCTGTTATTTACTTAGAAAAGTCAAACGGTAAAAGGGAAAGCGTGGTGATACAAGGATGGCCGAGACAAATATTGAAATAGAGAAAGGTATCTTATCTCCGTTCCTTACCTTCTTGATCTTCCTATTATTGATTGACTGTATTTCTGGCACGTCAACTAAGGTAAATAGTCTCGTAAGTGTAGCGCAGGTTGTTTGCCCGGGCGTCGGCTGCGGTCTCACCCCGCACGATGGTGAGATCCGGCGCCGACCTATCGTCTACTGACGGTGGGGCGGGGCGGGACCTAGCAAGGCGGGACGGGGAGTGTGGGGACGGGGCGGGGTGGAGCGGGGCGATGAGGGGCGAGGCGTTGCAATGAGACGTGACGCGGGGCGGGGAGAAGCGGGGCAAGGCGGGGTCTGGCGGGGCGAGACGTGGCGAGGTGGGACATGATGGTTGGAGGCGAAGCGAGGCGGACGGAGCGCCTGGAGAGAGTCGCAGTGGGGCGGGGCGGAGCGCAAGGGGCGAGATGGGACGGGGCTGGACGGGGCGGGGCGATGAGGGGGCGAGGCGTTGCAATGAGAGGCGACACGGGGCAAGGCGGGGTCTGGCGGGGCGAGACGTGGCGAGGTGGGACGTGGTGGGTGCAGGCGAGGCGGGGTGAGGCGAGCGGAGCGTCTGGAGAGAGTCGCCGCGGGGCGGCGCGGGGCGGGGCGGGGCGGGGCGGGGCGCGTTCCGGAGCGCAGCGAGTGGGCGCGTGGCGGGTGGGCGGGGCGGGCGGCGCCGGCGGCAGCGCGTGGGCCGCGCGAGGACAGGCCGCGCTTGTTGCGGGCACAACGCCCCCTTGTGCCGCCTCCGCCGCCTCCTCCTCCTCCTCCGCTGGCGCGGCGGGATGCCTTGCCCAAATGCGGCGCCTCCGCCCCCCCCCACACACATACGCACTCCCTCTAACAAACTCGCATCGGAGCGCGTGCGAACACGAGGGCGCTTGTAATCGGCTCACATTCAACAACAATGACCGGGAGAGATGGCTCTGGGCATCAACTGATGTCACTACGGTCCCTCTGACCGGGAGGTCCTCTTATTTCACTCCCCATGGTGGTAGAATTTTGAACACTAGCTACATAGCTACGTGGAATTCAGCACTGACTGGAGAAGAGCTCTGATTGGGACTTTTCCGTAGTTTCTCCGATCAACACAAGGCAGATGCCGGAGTAGTACCCTAACAAAACGAGCCACGAACTGTGCGCGATCTTTACCTTACTTTCTTGTCCTATCCTCACCTCTTACACACACACACACACACACATCGCATCGGAGCGCGTGCGAACACGAGGGCGCTTGTAATCGGCTCACATTCAACAACAATGACCGGGAGAGATGGCTCTGGGCATCAACTGATGTCACTACGGTCCCTCTGACCGGGAGGTCCTCGCACTACACCACCACACATGTCCGGAGCTTAGAGCTTGTCCCGGCTGGGGTGGTGCTCCGCTGGTGGGAGATACCTGGTTGAGAAAAACCCCGTTAGCTGATGGTTGGTAAGCGTCGGATGTCGCCTTGCAGCGGGGGAAGATCTCCGCCACATCCCGAGCAAGAAATGATATATTACTCTAACGGGACTAATGACCCTGGTAGTCGAAGTGCCCGGCAACACGCAACAATCAGTCAATTCATCATCAATGATCGGTTTAGGAATGGAAATCACTCTTTAAGCCATCGCCGCCCCGAACTAAAGCAGATCTCCGGATTAATTGCAATCGGATCCGCTCAGAATGATCAAACACCCTGATAATTGGATAAATCACGAAAAATGGTAATTTCACATTGCAAACCGAAACGGAAATTTCAGCTTTTTCACCATTCCCGAGATCAAAAGCCATCCTTTAACAAACTCACATCAGAGCGCCTGTGAACAGGAGTGCTCCTGTAAGCCACAGCCCGCAAGCATCAACAATGAGTACATTCGAAATTAAAACTTCAACTTACCCATGGCCTCCTATAACTAAAGCAGATCTTATCGGATTAATTGTGATCGGAACTGATCGGGATAGCACAGACACCCAAAAGAAAGTTGTCAAACCCAAAGTTGTCTGTGTGACGACGCGCTGGATCCGAATGTGAAGGCAGAATTGTTCCATCACTCTCCAGATTGCTTTTAAATTGATAAAATTCTCCGTGAAATTGTAAATTTCACGGTGGTTTTGCGATTAAAAAAAACTGGAAAGTGGATGCGCAATTCTGGCTTCGGATACGGTTACAGCGCGTCGTCACACATGACATACATAGAGAAACGTATGTCAAGTCTTTGGGTCTGACTTTTTTTTTTTTTTTTTTTTTTTTTTTTGAATTTTGTATGCCTGTGTCATCAAACACTCGAATAGATGGATAAATCACGAAAAAATCTCATTTCACATTGCGGACCGAAGATGGAAATTTCCGTATTTTCTCGCCCAACCGGCAAGGCCCACGGACTGAGATTTCCGTCTTGGCACGCAACTCATTTATGAGACATCCGTTAACATTTCTAGGAACTATATGACTCAACTGAGTTTGCGCCAGGGCTCCTAGAACCTTTCACAGCCTCCTATGCACACTCTTGTAGTGAGGCGAGTGCTGTTAAAACCTATTACATTAACACACGCGTATACATGCAACACCGCCCGAAAACTGTGGTAAGGTAACTTTCCGAGGTGCCGAACCGCAGTAACATTCGTGTTCAGTGAAACCTGCCTTCAGCGGTCACCAACAATTCCGGCAAAAAAATATGGCGTTAAGAGATGACCGCTCAATGAAGGTTATTACGTTTCTGGAAGCGTAAATTCAATTTCATTGTGTTAATTGCTATGAAATGAACTATGTTCTCTTCAATAGTTTTAAATGACATAAATAAAATAAAATTTAAACAAGATGGTTGGGATCATTTGACTTCCCTCGGCTAATACCAAAACAGACCGTTGACCTGTCGCTGATTCTCTTGAAATATAAACTCTATTCCCGTCCTCAGCGTTATCAAACTAGAATCTAATCTCCAATGATTGACTTATTAATGATTCCAAGCGTGTCAACTTCTAAGGGTAGGCATGGTAGGAAGGACGGGGTAGGTTCAACGTAGTGAGACGGACGGGTTAGGATGAACAGAGTGAGATGGGTGGGGCAGGGCGGGGCGGGGCGGAGGTGGGCGGAGCCGGGCGGAGCGGGGCGGAGCGGGGCGGAGCGGGGCGGAGCAGGGCGGAGCGGGGCGGAGCAGGGCGGAGCGGGGCGGAGCAGGGCGGAGCAGGGCGGAGCGGGGCGGAGCAGGGCGGAGCAGGGCGGAGCAGGGCGGAGCGGGGCGGAGCAGGGCGGAGCGGGGCGGAGCAGGGCGGAGCGGGGCGGAGCGGGGCGGAGCGGGGCGGAGCGGGGCGGAGCGGGGCGGAGCGGGGCGGAGCGGGGCGGAGCGGGGCGGAGCGGGGCGGAGCGGGGCGGAGCGGGGCGGAGCGGGGCGGAGCGGGGCGGAGCGGAGCGGGGCGGAGCGGGGCGGAGCGGGGCGGAGCGGGGCGGAGCGGGGCGGAGCGGGGGCGGAGCAGAGCGGAGCGGGGCGCAGCGGGGCGGAGATGGGCGGAGCGGGGCGGAGCGGAGCAGAGCAGAGCGGGGTGGAGCGGAGCGGGGGCGGAGCGGGGTGGAGCGGGGTGGAGCGGGGCGGAGCGGAGCGGGGCGGAGCGGAGCGGGGCGGAGCGGGGCGGGGCGGTGTAGTAGCGGGGCGGTGTAGTAGCGGGGCGGGGGTAGTAGCGGGGGCGGGGTAGTAGCGGGGCGGGGTAGTAGCGGGGCGGGGCGGGGCGGGGTAGTAGCGGGGCGGGGGCGGGGTAGTAGCGGGGCAGGGTGGGGCGGGGAGGGGCGTGGCGGGGCGGGTGGGGGCGGGATGGGATGGGATGGGATGGGCAGTGTGACTGTTGCCGAAGCGCGTCGTCCAACGGCCGCTGATAAACGCGTGCGCAGCTGCCGGCAGTAAACGCGGTGCTCGTAAAATCACCCAACGCCCCCCCCCTCCCCTCGCAACTTCTGCCCGGCGCCGCTGACGTCACAGGCACCGCTGGCCACGAGGCCCAGCAGCAGTTGGGAAGGCGTCATCTCACCAGCCACTGCCTGTCGCCTCCACTCAATAACGTCATTAGGTCCATAAACACCAAACAACAGGCGCCGTTGAAGATAGTAAACTGAGATGGCAGCCGAGGATTGTAACAAAGACCTTTATTTGTAATATCGACCTTCTGTTGTATAACAATTATTCATTAAACCACTTTAAAGAAAAAAATAATGTAAATAAATAAATAAATTTTCCTGGAGTAGAACGACTCATCTGCCAACTTTAATTATAACTCCATTTCTTGTGATACTTAACCTGACTATACCTACGGTAGTTTGCCACTGCTTTCCCTAGGGACGCTAATGCGTCAATTTTGACGTTTCATTTCAATACCAAAGAGCGCAGGATATGTACAGTATCCACACTCTAGCCCATTAATTTGATTGTCCTTAACGGCCAGAGGACTGTTAAATCCTTAACGGACGTAAGGCTTCTTCTTCGTTTGGTTGCGCCGTGATACAATCGTACCCCGAAAATTATATTAACTTTCCGCCGTCAATCATTCTTGTCCAGAGAGTCTTTTCTTTCTTATATTAACAGAATCTTGCAAGTCGGGTCTTAGGGGCGATCTTGATTCCACGATAACATTTTGGGTTCTAATTCCTACCATCAGAATGAGGAAAAATCACTTACAGTTTACGACAGTTTTCCGCGCTAACCTGCACGCGGGGCCATTTTCCCAGAGTGATGCAACTCGAAATTCTTTACTCACCTGCAACAAAAAGAAACAAAATATGTAAAGAACAGAATGTCGTATTTCTTAAACTTTAGCGCATTACTGACTATGTGCATGCACGTTATTGGCTGGTATTCTAATAGCGTAATTGCTTATTAAACAATTATATTTAAAAACAAAATAAGTATTTTATGACATCTAATATTAGCGTTTCGTGCTGTTATACCTAGGTTCGTGGGTTCACAACCCATGTTGTTGTTTCTCATGATGTAGATTCGCAGCATCTACAAGATCCTCAAGCCTAAAAGAAGGCTCTGAGCAAAATTAAATTAACCAGTTTCATCTTTCGAGTGATACCTCCTTTCTCTACTAGACTCAGAAAAGGAGCGGAGCAGAATTTGCATGTTCTAGCGGAGGAGCAAGCCTGATGGCCTGAGCCTCGATACGGACAATAAGGCATGAATTGAATTGAATTGAATTGAATTTCAGAAGAATCTTCACCGTTGGGACCCGAAAAACTGAGAAATCAGAATGTGTATTAAATTTCATAAATACTATATTTAGTATTCATCATTAACTAGTGGGTTTTTTAACCCGCTGTAGATTTAAAAAACAAAAATAATGATTTTAATACAAGAGATGTGAAGCAAAAGGGATCAAATCAGGAAGTGCGAAACTTTAAAAACAGAAATAATGAAGAGAATAAAAAAAGTGTCAACAGTGAAAAAACACGTAAAAATGGGAGCATACAAGAAAAAGTAAAATTTTCAGAATAACTACCAATAGATCAGATGAAGCAGAATGAAGGAGGTGAAGATGAGGATATATATGCTGATGGAGATGAAAGATAAGATTGCGAAGATAAAGATGAAAGACAAATTAATGAAAATGCCAAAGAACCAGATGAAGATGGCGGAAATCCAAATAACGATAACGGAGAAAAACAAAAAAAAAGAAGCAAAAATCGCAAAGGCGAGGTTCCTCTTTTATTTCACACGAAATGCTACACCGATCACACTCCTCATCAGCAATGGCCGCCACGGCCTCCAGCGACGCCCGAGCCCTGACAGAAATTAATGCAGGGGGCGTGGGGGCTGCCTCCTGGGCATACAAACACCGCGATGCTCTGTCGGCCTGCCATGCGCGAGGCGTTGCTTCGATGTCCTTGCACGCACCCCCCTCCCCAGGCACAAAGCGAGCTCCAATCCAGGCAAAGAGAGATCCGCAGTTGGCAGTAGTGATTGCAGCAGTAATCGATATATTGATGATTGCGAAACATTGTGATTGCGACATGTAAGTATTATTTATAATTTTTTTTAAAATTATGATAATATATCGACCGAAAACCATCTAAAGTAGGTTTCGTAAGCTCTAACATGAAATTCTCGGGCAACAGAATTTAATTTGGCAGTACCCATGAATATTAATTTATAATTAAAATTTAACAGAAAACACATTAAAAAATGTCTCTGCTTGTACAAAATACGAGGAAAGACGAATTAAATGAGGGCATTAACATCATTATGGGCGAGAAATATGGAGGCGATGATGGTAATATAAATCCCGTTTATTTCATCGGAACACGTAAAAAACGGTACCGTACGTATTTATTTCATATTTTAAATTGTGTATAATAAATGTGGTTATGTGGTTGTATATAAAATTGTGGTTATGAGAAGTTTCCTTCCGCCAACAAAACGTAAAATTATCTAGGACAAAACATTGATGTTGAAAAACCATCACATTCAATACATGTTTAAAACATCTATATTTTTTATAGCAACATCCGTTTTCAAAGCATCTGCGTTGATGTCGCTTCCACAGTTTGCTGGAGCGGTGCCAACATGCGAGGGCGAAAAATGAAAATACCAGAATGTCATATTCGTCACTTACGCCGGAGTAGTTGAAAAAAACATCAACTCCATACCAAATAATTAACCTTCCTAATACTAAAAAGGATCTAGATGGTTCCAGCTTTCTATTTTTAATAAACATGATCAGAAAACATTATTTTTGTGTATCTAATGTTTAATTCGGCAGAGATATACCTGTCACTTGAGTAAGAAAATGTATGTGTGCAAGAGGAGAGAAAGGAAAGATCACGCGCGGTCCGTTGCTCGTTTGTTAAGGTTCTATTCTGGCATCCGCCTGGTGTTGATCGCAGAAACCGAGGAAAACCACCGATCGATGTAATTCTCCTCGAGACAGCGGCTGAATTTGCCCTAACTGTACAGCTAGGGTCAAAAATCTGTCTCAGTAGTCACTTGAGTCCTAGAAACTTCCGGACAGTCTCTCCGACATTTCAGTTTCAGGCGGTTCATTTCGCGATTTGAACTTCGGTATGGTAGGTGAAAGGTGGACGTAGTGACTTGTGACTTCGCTTGTGTCTTTGGAACAAAGTCGGGTGCCTTCGTAGGTGTGGGTTGGCCACTGTGTGTGTGTGTGTGTGTGTTCGAGGTGACGTGCACGGCGCTTGCTAGCGTGTCCCCACGGCCTGTCAGAGCCCCCTCACTTCCTCTTCGCCTTATCGCCAGGGGGCATTGGCCGAAGTGGGCGTTGAGGCTTCGGATAACTCTGCCTAGACAACGCTCCTAATTGACCATCGGCCAGTCCTTTCATTAGCTTCATTGTCAGATATTCGCTATCAATTTATTAAATGCAGTATTTTCTGAAAAGCTATGTTTCTCTTTATTAGACCGCCGCATTAGACTGATATCTTTATTTGAAAGATTTCAACAATATATTCAAGTGGTTAACTAAACTATTGCTACAACTAATGGGTGAGAGAGAGAGAGAGAAAGAGAGAGAGAGAAAGAGAGCGGAGAGAGAGAGGAGAGACAGAGGAGAGAGGAGAGAGAGGAGAGAGGAGAGAGAGGAGAGAGAGGAGAGAGAGGAGAGAGGAGAGAGAGGAGAGAGAGGAGAGAGAGAGGAGAGAGATGAGAGAGAGAGGAGAGAGAGGAGAGAGAGAGGAGAGAGATGAGAGAGAGAGGAGAGAGAGGAGAGAGGAGAGAGAGGAGAGAGAGGAGAGAGAGGAGAGAGAGGAAAGAGAGGAGAGAGGAGAGAGAGGAGAGAGAGGAGAGAGAGGAGAGAGAGGAGAGAGAGGAGAGAGAGGAGAGAGAGAGAGGAGAGAGAGGAGAGAGAGAGGAGAGAGGAGAGAGGAGAGAGGAGAGAGAGGAGAGAGAGAGAGGAGAGAGAGGAGAGAGAGGAGAGAGAGAGGAGAGAGGAGAGGAGAGAGGAGAGAGAGGAGAGGAGAGAGGAGAGAGAGGAGAGGAGAGAGGAGAGAGAGAGGAGAGAGAGGAGAGAGAGAGGAGAGAGAGGAGAGAGAGGAGAGAGAGGAGAGAGAGGAGAGAGGAGAGAGAGGAGAGAGAGAGGAGAGAGAGAAATTAGCCACAATTCGGGTGTATTACACCATTCCACGATTTTCTCTGAGTAACAATCTTCCTATTCAGTATTTTAGGCTTTAATTTTGACCCATAAGGCAGTACAACGAAACACATCGCCTTAGTCGTTCATGGATTTCCTAATATTAGTGGAGCTTAAACGATTGATTATTTCATATTTCCGTCTCAACGGCTATGGTCATTGTCCCATAAGTGTAGTGACCTTTTTGTACCAGTCGAGACAAGCTCTTAGCTCCCGACTGGTCTCCCAGCAGGTGTGGTTGCCTAGTGCATGTTAGTGTGTGTAAAGGGAGAGGATAAGGCAAGGAAAAAGAAGGAAAATTCGCACGTGGTCCGTGGGCCATTTGTTAGGGCACTGCTCCAGCTTTTGCCTTGTGTTGACGGGAGAAACCGCGGAAAACTACCGACCAGGGCAGCCGGCTGCTAGAATTCTGGAATTCGGCCTCGTAGTGTAGGGGTCTCCAATCCGGGTACGTAGTGTCGAAAACCCTGCCACCGAGAGGAGAGGAACCCTAGGACTTCCCGGCAAAGCCATCAACTGATGCCCTGAGCCACCTCAGACAGCCCAAGTTTAAACGACACCTCCAAACTTGCTGCGCCTTGACACCTCGAAACTTGACAGGGAGGGGCGCCGTCGGAAGGTGACGCGCCACCGGAAACGGTCACCGGTTCAGCCCGCTCGGGGCGGGCGGCGGCGCCATATACGACGCCGGCGGGCACACGTCCCGACGCCTACGCCGCGACGCCTAACGGAGCCCCTTCCTGCCAATTAGCAGCCCGGCGGAACTGCACGCGCCCACGCAAGTCCCCACTCACGCCCAATTGGAACCGCCCTTTTCGCCCACAGTTGGCGTTTAGGGATTATGCCGACTAGTGATGCGACATCTACAAGGAAACATCGATGGTGACAATCATCGATATTCAAAATCAAAACATCATTCCTAAAAATACGTCGACCAAAAAAAGAAAAAAAAAAATACGTCGACGAGACCTGCCGAGAAGGACGTTCGCGAATTCATTAAAATATTCCGTCATTGGCCACTTTCAAAAAATTATTTATTTATTTAATAGGTAATTATAACAAACAAATTAGATTACTTGGTCCTATGTGGCTAGGCCGAAGGCCTTTAAGCCATTACAATACCTACATCCTTTCGCGTTCAAATCTTTCGAATTCTGGTATTCACCCCAAATGGTCTCTCCATCGCATCAAAGCCGCGGAAAAGAGACCATACGGTACGGCTCAGGAAAAAAACCCTGAAGGGCGAAAAACCTGCCGTCAGAAGCCGAGTACACTCTAAAACTCACTTTCAAAAACTCACTTTCTCACTCACTTCAAAAAATCGGAGTACAGACGGGTCAGGACAACCACTGATGTCACTACAGTCGACTCAGGTTATAGTAGGGACTAACATCTTTGGTTCACTACATCCGATGATGTGAAAATGAAATGGAATTTCCCCAAATTATTTCATTTAATGAACATAGAGATACAGCAACATTCATTAAAAGCACGAACTGGAAATGTCAATATCTTTATTTGTATTTTAAAAATCAATAATTTTTCAATTGTTTGCTCCGTATATTTTCATTAGTAATTTACCAACATCCTTCTCCACAGTTCGCGCTCTTTATATACTTCATTGCATATAATCTGTCTCTTATGAATCGTAATGCAGAATTTACACCTTTCAGTGACTCTTGCAATATTGGAACAACGTCCCACTCTCCGAAGGCTCTTTTAATTGCCTAACAACATACGAGATTCAATTAATTTCCAGGACTTGCTTCCTACGTTCACTATTGCCGAGGCTCAGGTTCACTATTACCGAATCTTGTAATGCTTGTAATGTGACTGTTTTTGTGAGTGAAACGATACCAATGACTTAGGTTCACTATATCCGAGTTCACAATAACCGGAGTCGAGTGTATAAAGGCCCATTCACAATGCAAATATGGTGCTAACATAAGAGTTAGGACTACGTCCATAAGCGGACTCATTCACAATGCATTACAAGTAAGACGTTAACTTAAAAGCTTGCAAGCTTCTGTGCTTATGCTATAAGAAGTGAACCAATCACAGAACGGTAACTCAAAATCGAGAATCGAAATTGGAGCGAAGTCGATAGAAGAACTAACGCCACATGGGCCATTGACACAGTCGATACCTCGAAATCGATTCTGACATCCAAACAATAGTTAACCAGAATGTCTCACAACCAATAGAAACTTATTTTGCTCACGTTTATGTTAGACATTCTGAATACTTCAGTTAATTAGATCGCTGGTGAGGTAGATACCTTCTAGTATTGAAGTATGGTAAACAAAACATATCTGGTATCGACCATTTATTTCGCTAATGATCGTTTCGATCGCGCAGTGATCATCCTCAGAGCTAAAATTATAATTATCGAAATAAATTAAATTAATATATGAATTATAAACAATTAGGGATACGTTAATACACATATTATATACAAAATATAGACATTACATGTCAGATGCGTAAGCAAACTCGGTCGTGCATACTCGTAACTTGCAGCTTCCGGGCTGAAAACAAAGTTCTGCGGTATTTCGAGAGTGTGTCTTGTTTAAGTCCAGAGTCGATCGAAATACCGCAGAACTTTGTTGTCAGTCTATCACTTACGTTAATGCATTCTTGGCTATCCGGGATGAGCCGCGTCTCTGTCAATTGCACTGACGTTTCGGCCATCTTGCTCTGGCCTTCTTCACAGCTATACTGCTGCAATATAGCTCTGAAGAAGGCCACAGCAAGATGGCCGAAACAGTACAATTGACCGAGACGCGGCTCAGTCAATAGGTCTGAAGAAGGCCCCAGCAAGATGGCCGAAATGTCAGCACAATTATCCCGGATAGCCGAGAAAGCATTGACTCCGGCCGCGGAAGCCTACGATCCCACTTCCGTTAATGTTTACGTCTATGCGCCGTGCTTATGTGTACGTTTGCACCGTGAACGGGCCTTAAGTCTGTCCATTCACACGGCGCGTGCACCACTCCCGTGGCAAGTGTGTAGATGTCGCGTGCTGAAACGGAGAGACGTCCAGCCGGACGGGCTAGCAGCTGCTTCCGGCGGACGGCCCCAAGGACGACGGCGAGGACGGAGGCCGACAAACGCATCGAGGACGGGGGAGCGGAACGGTGAAAGCAGAGAGAAGATAAGGCGGCGGCGATGGTGTAACGGTTAGCGTTTCGGACTGTTGTACCCAAGTTGGCGGGTTCAAACCCGATCGAAGCCGTGGATTTTTAAGGGCGAAAAAACCCTTCGTACGCCTTCCTTCGGGGGGGAAGTAAAGCCGGCTGTCCCATGATAGTAGATTTACTTGCATGTAAAAGATCCTCAACCCTAAATGACGTAGCTTCTGAGCCAAATTCAAATCGCCTGTTTCTCGCCCAAGAAATACCTCCTTTCTCTGCTAGTTGGTGAAAGGAGCGTAGCGAAATTTACGTGGTCAGACGGAAGAGCGGGCCTAATGGCCTGAATCTCGCCACGTAAAATAAGGCAATAATTCAATTCAATTCCATTCAAGATAATGTGAAGACAAGAGCCTGCTCACGTCCTTTCCCTAACAGGACGAAAGGCAAACAAGTCGATTGAAACACACTATTACCCGTTCGTTACATATTAGCAGGCGGAGCGCTGCGATCTGTTTGCATGAGGTCACCGCCTGTAGACTGAATGAGAATCGCACGTCTACAGTAGACACTGGTTGATTATATCTTTTATAGATGTCAGCTGGCGGAATACAGTGCATGTTTTTTTTCCTCGTGAGATGATTTTCCCGCACTGCATGGTGAGATATGGGGGCGATCTACACGTTGGCTGGCAGGGTTCGCCTGGTGTTGATCTTAACCATCACAGCCGGGAAGAGCTCTAAGCTCCCCACCGGTCTCCCGCCATGTGGGGAGTGTGGTGCATGCTAGTGTAAGGGGAGAGGATAGGGCAAGGAAGAGGAAGGAACGATCGCGCGCTGTCCGTGGCCCGTTTGTTAGGGTTCTGCTCCGGCATTCGCCTGGTGTTGATCTTAACCATCACAGCCGGGAAGAGCTCTAAGCTCCCCACCGGTCTCCCGCCGTGTGTGGAGTGTGGTGCATGCTAGTGTAAGGGGAGAGGATAGCACAAGGAAGAGGAAGGAAATATCGCGCTCGGTCCATGGCCCGTTTGTTAGGGTACTGCTCCGGCATTCGCCAGGTGTTGATCTTAACCCTCACAGCCGGGAAGAGCTCTAAGCACCCCACCGGTCTCCCGCCATGTGTGGAGTGTGGTGCATGCTAGTGTAAGGGGAGAGGATAGCACAAGGAAGAGGAAGGAAAGATCGCGCGCGGTCCGTGGCCCGTTTGTTAGGGTACTGCTCCGGCATTCGCCTGGTGTTGATCTTAACCATCACAGCCGGGAAGAGCTCTAAGCTCCCCACCGGTCTCCCGCCATGTGTGGAGTGTGGTGCATGCTAGTGTAAGGGGAGAGGATAGGGCAAGGAAGAGGAAGGAAAGATCGCGCGCGGTCCGTGGCCCGTTTGTTAGGGTACTGCTCCGGCATTCGCCTGGTGTTGATCGCAGAAACTACGGAGATCTACCGATCTGAGCAGCCGGCCGCTAGAATTCTCCTACAGCCAGCGGCTGAATTCGACCAAGCTGCCATGCTACTGTCCACAATCCTGCCCTCTTGGGGAGTGTAACGCCAGGACCTCCCGGTCAGAAGCACATGCCAACAGTGGATGCCCTGAGCCATCTCGACCGCGGCGAGGAGGTGCGAGGTGGGGAGTGAGGAGGAGGGGGAGGGGAAAGTGGGAGGGAGGGATGGAAAGGGGAAGGACGGGGAGGTCGTCACGCGACGAAGCCCTTGGCGACCGCCCCTTGCCTCCGGCGCGCTCGCCGCCCCCTCCCCCTGCCCACCTCCCACGCACACTCACTGGCGCAGTGGGCATTTTGGATCGCCTAGTTTCACTAGGTACTCATTCAATAATATTTGTGTGCTCAGGCGGACGAATAGGCCTTGGCAGTTTACCCTCCCCATTCATCTTTATTATTATTATTATTATTATTATTATTATTATTATTATTATTATTATTATTATTATTATTATTATTATTATTGATACGTTTAGTGCAATAAGATAGCGTCTTTTGTAATGTAAGTTTCAGAGATCTACTCGTTCTGCCACGTAAAAATGGTCGTTAGTTCGTTGCATGAACGTTTCAAATGAGAGCAGAACATCTCGAGTTAGAACAGAAACAAACACACATACACAAACCAACCAACAAGCAAACAAACAATGAATCAGACAGTTTTTAGCAGCGGATACTAAGATACACAATTTTGTCCAGATTTTAATGCCGCTCTTCACAAAGACTTCTGCCCTACTAACAGGTAGTAATACAAATGTATAAGCAAATAATTCTTTATCGTGAAATTCGCTTTGCCCGAGCACAAACAAGCCCAGCGGCTATACAGGGTTTAAATTGTTTCTTTATTACCATCTTCCATTCCACAAACCAACAATTTCAACGTGAAAACTCTCGCCTGAGGCGTGTGGCTAAGGAAGTTATTAATAACTTCCGATTCATAAAGAGAAGAAGGTCGATTTGGAGGTCTTCGCGAACGAGGTTGAAATGCAGAAAACGTCGATGAGGAATCCTTTCCCTGCCATCGGACGCTCGCGTGGAAGGGACGAGGGACTGCGCCCAGTCAACCCCATCGCTCCCTCAGGCGGAAAGGGCGCGCGCCTCCGCTCCCTTCGGCCGACGCGGAGGAGAAGCCCTTCAAGGGAAATCGATGGATCGCCCGTTAAGCCCCGTCCCCGCCCTTCGCTCTGTCCCCGCCTCCACCTCCGCCCCACCACTCCTCAACCCCCGCCGCGATAACTGTCGATGCCCCGCCCCTACCCCAACCCTACGGCGTCACACCGCCCCGCCACTGTCTCCACCCCCGCCCCTGTCCCTGTCTCTGCCCCGCCAACACCCCCGCCCTACGGCCTCAGAGCCCCCGCCCAGCCACTGCCTCCACCCTCGCCTCGATCACTGCCACTGCCCCGCCACCGCCCGTGGCCAGCCCCTTCACCGACCCTGCCACGACCCCGCCACGACGTCGCTCCGCCTCCACCCCCGCCTCTGGCAGACACACTGGTATAGTCGCACTCCTGTCCACGGGATTGCAGAAAGCACGCGTTTTTTTCTAGTTACAAGCGTGATCCGTTCAGGGCAGTAAACGAGTTTGCTGAACAAGTTGAGCATCGCCGAAGACCGTATTTCTATACGAAATGTATTCCTCCACCAGCCATCTGGGCTGGAGAGCCAGCAGGTAATGCATCATTGCAGGGATTAGTTGTCTACGTGCAGTTGAAAGTTAGGAATAATTTTCAGACGTCTTTTACATCGTTCCCAAATCGTGAGTAAACATAACATTGGAACAATTGATACAAATCATGGCGATAAGTACACAAGAATATGTATGTGTGAATGAAAACTTCACACAAATGCAAACGGAGAGGCCTAATTCATGAACTTCAAAGAGCCCGCATTGTTTACATTCATCATAGTTTTAATTAAATTAGCAATGGACTAAATATAACTAGAAAATTACGCACAGCAATGTTTCTCAAACAAGTGTTTAGAAGTGTACTTTTCTTGCAAGATAGTTACACAAAAACATTATTACGCAAACATCCTCCACTTAGCGCAACGACAAAAAGAAATAAAAAAGGCTCAAGTACCAGTTAGCCGGTTTGTACAACACATGTGAATCATTTCAACGTCTTACTTACGGTCCCCGTCCTCTAATTTACTTCGCCATGAATAAGGATTTAAAAAAAATCTCCCTCACGTGTAAGAATGGCAAAAAAATTGATGTTTTCAAAACGTCGATATTTTCCAGCAGAAAATATTATAAAATAGATGCTTTGCTCTCGCTGTTTTTTCCAGACCGATATATTTGTTCAGAAACATGGATGTTTCTAAAGAAGATTTCTGATGATATAAAACAAATTTCCCCAACAATTGTTTTGTGGGTTGCTCGCAATCAACAGCCAATCACAAATGTGACTGCTGTCTACACTCATATGGCGTGAAACCGTTTGCTATTGGCAACCTTTCTCAGTGTAATTACCTTTCTTTGATTATTTTGTACAGGGTTTGTTTAACTGCAAATTTGAACCTTGACTACACAGAATATTGATTACAAAATTACGATTGTCAAATTTAAGACAGGTTGTAATTTAAAATAACATTGACTTGTTATGTATCACATTAGAACCACGAAATTTTGTTTCGTCAAATTTAAAACATCGATGTTTTCGTCGATATCGAAAACCTTTTGCTGAACTATCGAAGTATCGATGTTTTGCTAAAAGATGCCATCACTACTCACGTGACTGAACAGATAACAGAAGGGGAGAAGTCGGGCTGCCTCGGAGTCAAGTGTCAGGAATAAAACCCTCTCGCAGGAAATTCTTGGGAGGTCGCGTCGCCAGGCCCTTCCCGGAGGTGCGTGGTGGAAGCCCTTGGCGCCTCCGGCAACCTGCCCTGCCCTGCCCTGCCCTTTCCCTTGCCCTCGCCACCCCCCTTCGCCTGCCGCCTCTCATAATGGGCGCTCATGTCTGGAGGGGGGACTGCCTTTAATAAACAAATAAATCAAATTAGGCGCCCTTCCACGACACCGGAGCCGCCTTCCCCTCCCCCCTGCTCCACCTTCGGCAACAAAAGAGCGGCGACGGGCGAAGTCTCCTGCCCCCCCCCCACCCCACCCGAGGGCCATTGCCTCCGCCACGCGCCGTCTTCCTTCGCGGGGCCACAGTGGCCGAGAACCCAACATGACGTAGAAACTCGCGGTGCTAAAACAGCACGTCCTTTCTCGCCCTATTTTCACGCAAAATTACGCGAGAAATACTCAAATTTTCGAAAATTTTTATACGACATTATTTGAAATTATCTGTAAGGAACAGATTTCTTTAAGGGAAAAAATCTCTATCTTTAATATTTTAGTTGTAGGACGACTCGGACGACTCAAAAATTTTGAACTTTTGCAATTTTCAAAAAATCACAGTTTTCAACGAAAGTGAGACCTGCACCATTCTCTTAAACGTCCTTCACACTATTCAACAACAAAGTTTAATAAATGACGATGGAGCCATTTTTTTGAAAATTTGGAAAATGTTCCAGGGGCTTCATGTAAAGTACCCCCCAAAATTAAAATACCGGTTTCAAACTCAAAAAGCCGGAAATTAGTAAAAGAAACAAAAAGATTCAGAAAATTCTATTATCTATGAACATCAAATAGTATGCCCTTATAGGCTACTTATTTTTAAAAATTAAGTATGATAAATGGTGTTCTCCATACCCAGGCACGTAGTCTAAGTCTGTCCCTAATTGTTGTCGTTACGAGCACAGATCTTATAAATTCGTAGGTAAGTAGAAGTTTGGTTCCAACCGAAAGGCGGCTCCACACATGCGGCATTCGCCGAACCCCGAGTAGTGTGGACGAGTTGCTTGCGATTCGCCGAGCGCCGAACATTCGGTATTCATGCGTGACGGTCTTTAGGACACATCAAAGGGAGCGAACATTCGCCGAACACATCATCTGTTCGGGATTGGGAGAGCTGCTTGGCGAATGCCGAATGTGTGGAGCCGTCTTAACGGAGACACAGCTCACACTTCGCGGCGATCTCTAGAAATTTCGAGACAGTTGTTTCCTCGGCGCCTTCTCCCTCTCTCTGCGAGAAGACACCACCTGACCTCAAGGTCTCCAGATCTATCCCCTTGCGATGTCTTTCTTTGGAGTCACATAAAGACGCAAGTGAACAAACATAACCTTTCAAGCTCTCAAGGAAGAGATCAGGCAGGTAGTGGCAGGCGCCCCATTGGAAATGAAACGAAGATCTATGGCCAACTCCCGGAAAGGATTTGACAGAGTGTCATCAGTGTAGGACGCCATTTACCAGACATTATGTTTAAAAACAAGTAATGTAAAATGGCGCAGTATCTGTTCTTAACACAGGGCGCAGTATCTGTTTTACAGTAACTATCCTGTTTTTTTTTGTTTTTTTATTTTTTATTTTCATCTGCCTTTTGAAATACAGGAGAACTTTTTGCCGGATGTTGTATAATCGTTTATTGTAGTATGCATCTAGTGATGGGAAAAGTACGTAAAAAAAGGAATTGGGCTCGATTACAGTACCTTGTCCAATATTGAACTCAATTACAATTACAAATTACAATTGCAGCATCCCATAAGTGAAATTACAATCACAAGAACAGTTAGAGATGTGTCGTTCATGAACGAACTAGTTGAAACCAACTAATCTTTGTTCAGTGCGATGGGCTGCCGCTACGATGTGGATGGTTCCACGATAATTCTCCCTAAAATACGGTGAACGGGAGCCACTCGTTCAGCCCAGTTTGTGCACTAAATGATCTCACCCACTCATTTCGTTTGCGACCAGCCAGGTAGAAAAGAACTAAACAGGCAAACATTAAAATATATTCCGGACTACATTAACGATTACAACTTTATATCAAAAAGTACATTATCAGTAAAAACAACAGTCTGCTAAATATTACTAATAAAATAACCGTTACAAGTAATTGAATTACTTTCACTCAATTACTCCCCAACACGGTATGTACCTAACAAAGGAGTGACCGTGACAGTGGGTGCATTTTGGCACGACCAACTAACGCTTAATTCGCCAAACCGAATTAACCACTCTCGTTTTAAACCGCAACTTCAAGGCATTTTACCGCAAGGCGAAAATACGCCCCCGGGCGCCCCAAATAAATAGGAGAGCGCGTGCGAAACGCTGAGGCGCGGTGACAAGTGAGGAGCACACACGAGCACAAACGACCTTGGCGGGGGAGGGGGCAATTTTAAGCGGCGCGGACCTCGTAAACAGGCCTCTCGCCAACGCAACGCCACGGGGCGCGCAAGCGCACAAGAGAGACTTTAGGCAAACAGAAGAGCGGGACATTTCTTTACGGTACACGTAACCGCTTTTAATCAGGTTCACACATGCCTTTTTTGAATTGAATTGAATTACTGCCTCATTTTACGTGGCGAGACTCGGGCCAGCAGGCCCGCTCTTCCGTCTGACCACGCAAATTTCGCTACGCTCCTTTCACCAACTAGCAGAGGAAGGAGGTATTTTTTGGGCGAGAAAGAGGCGATTTGAATTTAGCTCAGAGGCGTCATTTAGGCTTGAGGATCTTTTACATGCAAGTAAATCTACTAACATGGGACAGCCGGCTTTACTTCCCCTCCGAAGGAAGGCGTACGAAGTGTTTGTTTTTTTGGGCCTTTTCTTGGTGTGTGTGTGTGTGTGTGTGTGTGTAAGGGCAATTTGTAACAACTTGCTCATATAGCGACCACTGAGATTGCTTATCTGCACGGGGTACTGTAGACAGAACACGTAGGGACAACACGAACATCAATGCCCGAGGCGGGCTTCGAACCCGCGACCCTCCGAGGCAAGGCAGCTACGGTTCTTCATCTTAGCGCCCTCGGCCACCTGGCCCGACTGTAATAACTCTGTGACGCTGTATTTCGTCTTTATTTTATAGAGAGAAATCTAGCTTTTTGGATAACAGAAGAATTACATTCTTCTATTTTAATTCTGTGCATGGTTTAAAATATTGTATGTATTAGTTTTTGACATTTTAACTCCATCCTGAAGAAGCAAATAATCATTTGCGAAATTTACGCTATTTATGGATTAACCAATTTATTATACTGCAAACATTTTATTATTTCGATGTAAAACTGCTATTCAAAATACTGAATGATATGATGATTGACTTGATACTATCTATGCCGGCGATGCTTATCTTTCTATGCAACTATAGTACTGATTTCAAAATTCGCACAGTAATTGAATGAAAACTATGCAGCGCCTCCGAGGGTCTGCAAGGTGCTTTTGCTAGACATCCAGGAACTCAGACAAAAATCGAAAACAAATACAAATTTCCATTTTGACAGAAAAACGCAAATATTGGAGAGTATTGTTCCTTCTATGTTGCCCCCATTTCACCCCATCTTTGTCTTATTTTGTGTTTATTTTGTAATTTATTTTCATTCATAGTTGTAGACTGATGATGACAGCAAAGTCGACGAAAAACGCCTCTCAAAATAAATATACTAAGTTGACGGAGATAACTTTCATTATTTCTTCATGTAATTGAATCTCCAATATCGCATCAGTATTCCCACAAAACGGAAGAGTAGCGAAAAAACAGAAGAACTGATTTATTTATGGTACATGATAATTGCTTGTAATCAGGTACAGTCTAATCTACTACAGTAATTATTTCTAATGCACACAGACATTCAAAGTAAAACAATGCAGCCACAGGCCATGTGAAAGATACCTATGATTTCGCTAGATACCCAGGAAGAAGGGGAAAATCGAAAACAAGAAAACAGTTTCGATTTTGACGGAAAATTGCAAGCATTCAAAAAAGTTTCGGCATCTTTCTACTTGTACAATTATGAAGACTTTTCAATTATTTTTCCTTAATGAAATATGTTCTTTAAAGACATATTTTCAAATAAGATCGTTTACAATTTTTGGATAATTTGAGTACTTTTCCTGTAATTTTGCACGTAAGTACGGGCAAGAAAGGTTTTTTTTTCCTTTTCTTTTTTATTCGCACACTATTCACTCCCAACGTACCTTAACCCATTTTAACCTTAATGTAAAAATAGGTTAAACTTAGATTTAAGGATTTTTTTTTGGCGCGCCTGAGGCTTTTCAAGTTGGACACCTCCAGTCTAGCTAGAGTAAAAAACCACCCCAGTTGATCCTCGAAGCGCAGGCCCTCCCAGTGAGCGACGCTGCAGAGGCAGCGGCCCTGGTGCCACCGAGCCATCACATTTGTGCGGGCGGGGCGTCGTTCGGGCCCTCTGTGAGCACGAGGGCCCGGCGCCCCGTTACCTCCGCGGGAGCGGCGTTTGAATGACGCCCCCGGCCGAGGGGTGGGGTGGGGTGGGGTGAGGTGGGGGTGACTCGCGGCTGGCGGCAGAAGCGACTCGACCCCCCCCCGCCGAAAGCCCTCCTATCCTTCCTTCCTCCCTCCCTCGCTTTCAAAAGGGCGCGGGGCGGGGCGGGGCGGGCGGGGCGGGCGGGGCGGGCGGGGCGGGCGGGGCGGGGCGGGCGGGGCGGGGCGGGGCGGGGCGAGGGCGGGCGGGGCGGGGTGGGGCGGGGCGGACGGGGCGGGGCGGGGCGGGCGGGGCGGGGCGGGGCGGGGCGGGCGGGGCGGGGCGGGGCGGGGCGGGGCGGGGCGGGGCAAGACTGGCCGAACGTTTCCTAAACAAAGGAGCCACGCCCCGCGCGATCTTTCCTTCCTCTTCTTTCGCCATTCCTCTCCCCTTACACTAACATGCGCTGCACTACCACACATTACGATGTGACGTATGGGGGAGAAGTACTATCTGCGCACGTTTTCTTAAGCTCTGGTCTCTCCCCTCCACCGTTTAACCCTAAATAGTTGAATGGTAAATAACAATAGCCACAAAACAATGTTAAAAGCATTTGAAACTAGACATGTCCGCTCCCAAATTATAGAACATCAATTCGCTTCAGCCAAACAAGTACTGATTTAATTTTATAGTACTGATAACGAAATAACAACCCTGGCATCCGCCTCTACTCCTATCATGACCAGTGAAAGGGAAACTCAGCAATACGTGCGCATAAGAAAGCATCATTTATGTCCAGGAGCTAAACAAGAGACCATCATCCATTTGCTCACTGAATCAGAGAAACTGGACGACAACTGATCGGAAAACCATCGAGATGAGGGACATTGACCCAGAAGCTGCAGGTCGCTAGTTGTTTACAGGCATATTTTGTACTGTTTTATACACTCATTGTATGATTTTGTCATTTGATGGCTGCAACCAGTTGCATAACGATACTCATTATAATACAGATTCCACTATGATCCATCAATGACTGTGAGCAATCACACAGGTGTTTACAAACCAAATATAGACATTTAGTTAATCATTAAGAATCGTTCTAGTAAATGTATCGTGCGACTATACACATTAAAATTGGATTTAATATTATTTTATGCTTGTCAGTTTTAATTTCTTTTATTATTAGTGATTTTCTGCTGGATCCTGCATGTTAACTGCCACGAAACGATTTAATGTAAAAGTTTAGTTTACAAAAGTTATGACAAGTCGTAGAAAAAGTAGCGTATGAAACTCAATGTAATGGACATTAAATCATTACATCATCGTTTCATCATGTACCATTAAAGTTATACAGAACAAATGATAACTAAACATCATTGATAAAATAAATATTTTATATTCATTTTTAACGTTCAGCGTAGTCTCTCGGTCAGGTTCCACGCACAGTGAACAATGTTTTACGAAGTGCAGAGCGGGCGCGCATGTAATCCGCTAAGTTGTAAGGTGGGTCGCGGCTCCACCTATGCTTCCCGCTCTGAGTAATTGGGGCTGCAGCGGAGCTGTGACGCACGCGCGCGCACAGGTGTTTCGCGGAAGCAGAGTATTTAAAGGCGGCGCGACCAGCGGTGACGTACAAACGGTGAAGGGGAGGGGAGGGGCGGGACGAGGAGTTGCAGGACTGAGAAGAGATGGCGGGGATGGACGGTGAGTGGCGGCGGGAGGCGGGGGCGAGATGGGGCGGGGCGAGGCCGGGCGGGGGCGGACAGGGTGAGGGCCGAGACAAGGATTAGCAGGACTAGGTGGGACGGGACGGGAAGAGGCGGCGGGAGTCGAGGCGGGTGGGGCGGGCAGGGGGCGAGGGCGAGACGAGGAGTAGCAAGACTGGGAGGAGAGAGTGTGGAGGGGGAGTGGGGAGGGGCGGGGAGAGGCGGGCGGTTCGAGGCGGAACAGAGCGGGGTTGGGTGGGACGGGGCTTGGTGGCCCGGAGGGAGGGGCGGGGAGGGGCAGATAGTTGTATTTCTAAGCAGGGAAGAGTGAGACGCGACGGCGCAGAGCGGGGCAAGAGGGGCGGCGCGGGGCACGGTGGGGCGGGGCGGGACAGGACGGGGCGGGGCGGGGCAGGACGGGGCGGGGCGGGGCGGGACGGGGCGGGACGGGACGGGGCGGGGCGGGGCGGGACGGGGCGGGGCGGGGCGGGACGGGGCGGGGCGGGGCGGAGCGGGACGGACTGGGAGAAGGGGGCGACGGGCGAACGTGGGGTAGGCAGGGCTGGGGAGTGTTCAGGGCGGGGCAGGATATGGTAGAAGGAATGTGGCGGGGAAGGAGCTGAGCGGGACATGGCCCGGATGGGAATGGAGGGGCAGAGAACAGTTACGCGAGATGAAGAGAGGAGGTACAGGGACGGCAAGGCGGGGGCAGAAAGGGAGGGGAGGCGAGCCGAGGCTGGAAGGGGAATGAGCAGGGACGGAGGGCGCGGAGAGGGTTTGGACAGGTTTTGGGGCGGAATGCAAGGTAACGGGGGAGGGGGGAGATGTAGAAGGTGAGAAGGGCTGTGCAGGGCGGAACTGGCCGTGGCGAGACGAGGAGGGACTGCGTGGGAAGGGTTTGGGGTGGGCTGCAAGGCAGGGGGCGGAGCGGGAAAGGACGAGGCGGGGTCGGGTGTGGCTAGCCAGGGTGGATGGGCAGGATTCGGCGCGCGGGGAGGAGTGGTGCGGGGTGGACCAAGCGAGGGAAGGCGGGGAGGGACTGGGCAGGATTCAGAGCGGAGTGCAAGGCAGCGTGGACAAGGGGGAGAGGCACAGGGCAGGACGGGGCGGGTCAGGGGAGGGGGGAGGGGCGGCCCGGAGTGGGCAGTGGGGGGGCGATGTGGGGAGGATGGTGGGGAATAGTTGGGTTAGGTACAGGGAGGAGTGCAATGCAAAGGCGAGATGAGGAGGGGTGGGGAGGTGCGTGGCGGAGCGTGGCTTGGCGGGGTGGGGAGGGGCGTGGCGGGGAGGGGTGGGGTGGGGAGAGGCATGACGGGGGGAGCGAGGCTGGGAGGGGCATGGCGGGGAGGGCCGTGGTGGGAAGGGGCGAGGCGGGGAGGGCCGTGGCGGGGAGGGCGAGGCGGGGAGGGCCGTGGCGGGGAGGGCCGTGGTGGGGAAGGGCGAGGCGGGGAGGGCCGTGGCGGGGAGGGGGGCTGGCCCGGCGACCAGGTGAGGGCGAGGGAAAATGGCGGCGGAATGAGGACGCGGATGTGCAGAGTGCCGCCACGAAATTTCCACATTCCACCAGCGGATGCCAGCCTCGTCTCGCCTCCACGGCGGAGGCATGCGACACACGGGGCTCACAGGCGCTGCACGGGGCGAAATTTAGCCTCGTTATGAAATATTAGTCAGGAAAGTAATTTAAAATAAAACGAACTGTGCGTCACAGCAAAAGGAGCCACTAACCCCACGAGTGATTAATAGCGACGTCAATGTCGATAAATGCGGCGCTTGTGGTTCGAGGACCAGAATGAAAATAATAGTTTAACTCAAATGTAAATTGCCACCGAGAAGGGCATACGTAAATTCCCTGAGGGACCTCATCCCCTTCGAGTTAAAAATGCAAGGTGACGCTTTTTCGAAGAAAATTTTTACAGCAATTATTTTTAAAACACAACTCTCTTCACAATTTCCCAGACTTGTCTGCCATATTTTTTTTTCGAAATAGTTTTCATTCAAGTGAATCATTTATTTATTGAATGAATTCTGCTTATCTTGGCATTTGTATGATCTAACCTTTTCTGCTAATTGTCTATATCGCGGATCATGAAATTTGGACACTCTAGTGCTTACGATGCTTTTCATTTTGGTGTAGGAGCAAGTCTGGATGATTTTCAGTAACGCACAGAGAAAAGGTGGACAGCAGCACTGGACCCCCTTAACCCGCTTACCTGCTAATCGTGTTGTCTTAGATTGCAATTTCCATGTAAAACTAAAAAGTAAGTTTCGCGAGAAAAGGTGAAGGGATTATTTGGTCCCTAATTTACACAGAGCCGATAATGGGAGATGGTGATGATTAATAAGACGCCAATGACAAACTTTTTCGTGAACTCGCAATTATCACGTACGTAATTATCCCCAAGGAATGATTCAAAGAGATTTAAGACTAAAAATTAAGAATATTGCAGATAATGCTACTAACAAAAGTAGCAGCCGCACATGCAACACTCAATATACAAGGACATCCGCCGTAACTATAAAACCGTTGCCATAAAGTTAGGTTTTAGAGTCCCCATTTTATCATGAGGCTGAATGTTTAAACAGATGTTTACTTACTTTCTATTTAATATAATATATTTGAATCACTATACATTCTTCTTCCATATCAAAGTTGCTTACTTACTTTCTATTTAATTGAAGATATTTCAATAGTGGTATATTCTTCAATATCAAAACTTACAATTAAAAAAACCTCGCCTTTATTATATTGTCGTTTTAAAAAACGATGTTCTGAAACACATCAACATCGACTCGCATCTCTATTGTCTGAATAATATTTCTACCTACTTGACTACTAGACCGGGAAGAGTTTTGTTATCCAATCAGAGGCTTCAAATTGTGATGTGTCTGCAGAGTTAGCGAGGCGAAAAAAAATTAGTCAAGTTGACGTAAAATCAAGTAGATGTCAAGTATATCCCAGCCGGAACAAACTCTAAGCTCCCGACCGGTCTCCCGGCAGTGTATGGTAGTGTAGTGCACGTTTGTGTGTGTGTGTGTGTGTGTGCGAGATATGAGTTAGGACTAGCAAAGATCGCGCTGGTCCATAACCCCTTTTGTGAGGGTTCTGCTCCGACGTACGTCTCGTGTTGATCGCGAAAACCACGGAAAAATACCGATCAGAGCAGCCGGCCGCTGGAATTCTCTGTCAGACAGCGATTGAATTCGACCTAGCTGACAATCTAGTTAGCGTTTAACGGTTAGCGTTTCGGACTGTTGTACCCAACTTGGCGGGTTCAAACCCGATCGAAGCCGTGGATTTTTGAGGGCGAGAAAATCCTTCGTACGCCTTCCTTCGGAGGGGAAGTAAAGCCGGCTGTCCCATGTTAGGAGATTTACTTGCATGTAAAAGATCCTCAAGCCTAAATGACGTGGCCTCTGAGCTAAATTCAAACTGCCTGTTTCTCGCCCAAGAAATACCTCCTTCCTCTGCTAGTTGGTGAAAGGAGCGTAGCGAAATTTGCGTAGTCAGACGGAAGAGCAGGCCTAATGGCCTGAATCTCGCCACGTAAAATAAAGCATTAATTCAATTCAATTCAATCAGTTGCTGCCCTGAGCCACCTCTCCCGGTCTCGCAACTGCCAGCCAGTGTTCCATTCCCTGACCTGGCTCGCCCCTCCTCCCCAGCACTAGTTCCCCGCGCGGCCAGCAGGTGGGCGCGGCGCGTCGGCGCGCACCGGGTATATTTAGAACGCGCTTAAAGGGAACGAAGCCAGGAAATCTGAACGCGCCCGCACACTCCTCAGAGATGTCTGCCTTTGCAAACAGCCGTGCTTTGAACGGCGGCGGGATATTCCACACTAGCTACATAGCTAGGTCGAGTTCAGTCGCTGTCTGGAGGAGAATTCTGGCGGACGGCTGCTCTGTTTGGTAGTTTTCCGTGGTTTCTCCGATCAACACCAGGCGAATGCCGGAGCAGTACCTAACAAACGGGCCACGGACCGCTCGCGATCTTTCCTTCCTCTTCCTTGTCCTACCCTCACCCCTTACACTAGCATGCACCACACTCCACACATGGCGGGAGACCGGTGGGGAGCTTAGAGCTCTTCCCGGCTGTGATGGTTAAGATCTACACCAGGCGAATGCCGGAGCAGTACCTAACAAACGGGCCACCGACCGCGCGCGATCTTTCCTACCTCTTCCTTGCCCTACTCTCTCCCCTTACACTAGCATGCACCACACTCCACACATGGCGGGAGACCGGTGGGGAGCTTAGAGCTCTTCCCGGCTGTGATGGTTAAGATCAACACCATGCGAATGCCGGAGTAGTACCCTAAAAAAGGGCCATGGACCGCGCGTGATCTTTCCTTTTTCTTCCTTGTCATATCCTCGCTCCTTACACATACACACATACACACACACTAACATGCACTACTCTACCACACATGCCAGGAGACCTGTTGAGAGCTTATCCGGCGGGGGCGTGCCCGATGGTGGGAGATACCTGGTTGGGAAAACCCCGTTACCTGACAGATAGTTCGGTGCCGGACCTCGCCAGCAAGCAGTGGAAGAATTCTCTCACCTCTAGCGATAAAATGCTTTACACTTACGGGACGGATGTCTTTAGCACTTGACGTGCAACTACGAACTACGAATCACTAATCAATCAAAGTGTATTGCGGAATTTATGAAGAGCTGCGACATTACTACCTATTTAATAATCCGCGGGCACATTCACCGCATATTTATTACAAACTGAAGTTTGGTTGGTTGATGAATTTATTTCCAGACGCGGCAAGTGGTCTGGTCAACTGCTATGGTCCCGGCAGTATTTTCATTTGATCAGATTTAAAAGTTCAAACCCGATCGAAGCCGTGGATTTTTAGAGCGACAAAACCCTTCGTACGCCTTCCTTCGGAGGGGAAGTAAAGCCGGCTGTCCCATGTTAGTAGATTTACTTGCATGTAGAAGATCCTCAAGCTTAAATGACGTAGCCTCTGAGCTAAATTCAAATCGCCTGTTTCTCGCCAAAGAAATTCCTCCTTTCTCTGCTAGTTGGTGAAAGGAGCGTAGCGAAATTTGCGTGGTCAGACGGAAGAGCGGGCCTGATGGCCCGAGTCTCGCCACGTAAAATAAGGCAAATTCAAATCAAATCAAATCAAATCAAATCAGTTTAGTGGCTATCGTTATTCAGAGACGGGCAGACAAACGTGTTACCGTCATTCGATTTTCCGGTAATAAGGATCCACAAAAAATTGATTCTGGATACCCCACATGATAGAGGATTTCTTTTCTAAATTTAGCAAATGGATTTATCCACTTTTTTGTTACCGGGGTCTTGCAACACAAGTTATTCTACCGAAAATTCACCGTTTTTTCTCACAGCATTATGTAACTTTCTCTCTACTTCGTAGGGAGAAAGTAAAAATTACGAAAAGCAACCTTTAAGGTCACGTAAAGTGGTCGCCAATGACCTTAATGCTTCCACGAAATTTATAAATAAAGCGCAAATAAATAAGTCAACCAATAAATAAAATAAATCATTCTAATATAATCGCTGCTGGCCGACAACACTAAGGCAGTAGTGTCGTAGCGGTCTCGGGCCTGAAGATCGCGGGTTCGAGTCCCGCCTCTGTAATGGGTATGCTGTTTGTATATGTGTGTGTCATCCTCTCACTCCTCATAATCATCATCATTTCATCTTTGATACCGCCAGGCCTAACAACCCCGAGGTATAAAAATCGGATCCATCAAAACGCTGATCCCATGATAAAAAAGATTACATGCCCCTGGTACCGAGATTATGTTTTTGAGCCCCGGTACATGAACACAAGGTCCAAGGCGGCCTAAAAAATTTTCTAAAAAATTAAAAATATAAATAAAAAATATCCACTGAATGCCCAATTTAACCAAATGCCTCAGGCCAACGTGGGTCACGACTCTCTCAGCGGCTGTCGAGAGAAGCTAAGTGACCGGGCGAGCAGCCAGCGGTGACACATCGCCTCGCCCACGCACTCTGCCGGCCCCACGCAAACAAAACCGCGCACCTGTCACGCTGGCAGGGAGAGCTATCGCGAATCACGCGATTCATCCCATCTTCACGCGCTGAGTGTACATTCTCTACTTTGCGAAGCTCCCTTCTTCTGGAGATTTTTTCCGCCATCCAGACGGAAATTGTACTAGATTTTGATTCGCAGTTTTTTCCAGCCGCGCGTCACGTTATTGGGTGATTAGTGATTCTGGGTGAGTCAAGGGCGAAGGTCATTAGTCCCCAACACGTAGTACATGTTTTTTTTTTGCTTGAGAGGTGGCGGTGGTCTATCCCGGCTGGATGGCGAGATCCGGCACCGACCTACTGTTGGCTAGCGGGGTTTCCCCACCCAGGTATCTCACAGTCGGGACAAGCTCAAATCTCCCGACCGGTCTCCCCACATGTGTGCGTAGTGTAGGGCGTGTAGTGTAGTGCAAGTGTAAGTGAGGGTGAGTAAGGGGTGTGGATAGGACAAGGAAGACGAAAGGAAGATCGCGCGCTGTCCGTGGCCCGTTTGTTAGGGCACTGCTCCGGCATTCGCCTGGTGTTGATCTTAACCATCACAGCCGGGAAGAGCTCTAAGCTCCCCACCGGTCTCCCGCCATGTGTGGAGTGTGGTGCATGCTAGTGTAAGGGGAGAGGAGAGGGCAAGGAAGAGGAAGGAAACATCGCGCGCGGTCCGTGGCCCGTTTGTTAGGGTACTGCTCCGGCATTCGCCTGGTGTTGATCTTAACCATCACAGCCGGGAAGAGCTCTAAGCTCCCCACCGGTCTCCCGCCATGTGTGGAGTGTGGTGCATGCTAGTGTAAGGGGGGAGGATAGGGCAAGGAAGAGGAAGGAAAGATCGCGTGCGGTCCGTGGCCCGTTTGTTAGGGTACTGCTCCGGCATTCGCCTGGTGTTGATCAGCGAAACCACGGAAAATTACCGAATACAGCTGTCGGCCGCTAAACCTTCTCCTCCAGACACCGGCTGAGAATTCGAGCTTGCTATCTTCCACCGTGGTGAATGGAACCCTAGAACCTTCCGGTCAGAGGGACTGCACTGACATCAGTTGATGCCCTGAGCCACCTCACATGGGGTGGGCGACAGCGTCTGAATTCGACGTAGCTGTGAAGGTAGTGTGAAAAATTCTGGCACCGTGTGGAGTGTAACCTTAGAACCGCCCGGTCAGAGGCTTCGTAGTGACGTTAGTAGACGCCCTGAGCCACCTCTCCCAGTATGATGATATTTAAAGCATTAGTTAACATTATTATATCAAAAGAGTGTGCCTGCAACCAGTAATGTTCTTCGGCTTCCGGATCATCGCAGCACTTTTCTGCATTTGCGCGTTCGCAGCAGCTCGAAACTACAGTCGCTCTCCCGTGCGAAACCTGCCCATTTCCGACCCCGGCCGGCGCCCTCGCCCGCCTCTTGGCGAAATCCCGAGCGCACCCGGAGGGCTGGTGCTTAGCGCAGCGGGGATCGGGGTGGGGGCTGAGAGACGACCCGGAAATGAAGCTCTGGCGAACAAAGGCGCAGCGGCCGGGGACGCCCCCTCCCCCCCCCCCCGCACCGCGCCGGAAGTCGCCTCCGACGGCGGGCGGAAGCGCCGTGCGGCGCCTCGTCATCCACCGGGCGGCTTTTTTTTTAAATTTATTTTCTTCCCGTTCGACGTTTGAGTTTCGGGGGTTTTGACGGGTACAATGTTACATACAATGGCTTTACCGGGCGGCTCTCGAGACGACGCGAATGGGGCTGCACTTTATCGTCCTCGCACAGCGCAGTCGCGTCTGCGCAGGTGGAGAGTTACACGGCCCCTTCTCAAGTCGCCACCGCTGCGCGCTTCCGAACGCTGCGGCTCGTAGCAGAGCATTGGTTTAAATGGAGACCTTCCCACGTGCGGCGGGTTTGCGGCGTTCGGCGCCGGACTCTCGCTACGCGAAGCGGAGGAGGGCGTGCGCGCCACCGCTAGGAGAACACTGCTTTAAGGGCGCCTTCTCACGTCGCCACAGCGGCGCGCTTCCGAACACCGGGGCTCGTATCAGAGCTTTGATTTAAATGGAGGTCTTCCCACGTGCGGCGGGTTTGCGGCGTTCGGCGCCGGACCCTCGCCACGAAATGCGCAGGAGGGCGTACGCGCCACCGCTAGCAGAACACAGCTTTAAATGGTAGTCTTCCCACTGCGCCGCCGGTCGCTGCGTTTTACATGCTGCGGTCTCTTTGTTCGTCGGCGAATCCCACCCCTGCAGAAGCCACCCCCTTCCAAGGCGGGCGGCGGTGCGGCCGTGGCTGCAGCGGTGGCGGCGTCGGAAGGGCTCTGCTGCTGTTTGACGGAAGCGCGCCGCCGCCGCGACGTGGGAAGGCGCCCGTGGACGACCACTCGGAACTTGAGTTTCGCGGCAACACTCACGCCGTTAGCTTCGAGGTCGAGGCAAAGAGTAGGCGATGCTAAAAGCTCCGTGTAGCAGGGCCTTGCCAGTAACCCACGGATTGAGGCAATGGCGCCTACCCTTACTCTATATCGGGCCAAGGAGATCGTACGAACGCTTCGAACCCCGCATACAGAACTCCAGGCAAGGGACACGAACCCCCTCCTCCTGTCTGGCAGCCTAGCTGCGGTTCCTAAGCCGTTTACCGTATTTCACAAAACAGGCACAGCCTCACTGCACCCTGTGCTCAACTGTTCCTAAGCCGTTTACCTAACTCTCCAAAAGGCATAGTCCGACTGCATCGCGCAGTCAACCGATCATGAGCCGTTTACCTACCTTCCCCAAAAAACATAGCTCGCTTCCATCCCGCAGTCAACAGGTCATGCGTCGTTTATCTACGTCCCCGCAAAGGCATAGTATAACTATTTGATTTACGTAAAATGGAGCTCGACCTTTGAATATGATCAGGTGACGTACGTTTTTTTTTTCTTTTTTTTTTTTTCAAGGTAAATGAGCTAGATCAGGAAACTCCACAAACTCTAAACTACAAAGTGCGGTTGCATATTTTTTTCCGCTGCGTGGACATTCTCCAATGAGAAATCTGAACATTGCGAGACCTATTCGAATTAAACGGCAATGCCGCGGGTCGGCAAAATGCCAAGAGGCTAAAGTTCGCGATCGAAAATAGCTCAGCACGCAGAAAACTAATGGTGCTACAACACCACACATTTTCTCCCATTCTGTGCAAACTTACGTAGTTATGTTAATTCAACCCACAAAAGTGAATCCAACTCTCGAAAAATGTTCGCCCACGCTGGGGTCCGAATCATGATTTTTAAGTTCAGCAAGCATGTAACGTAAAGGATACACCAAACTGCTAATGTCAGCAGATGAGACAATCTTCTTTACGTAATTTTTAAAAGATGTCACTAATTCACTTAAAGTACGCGAACACTACTAAAATTTAAAAAAATATATATGTATATTACATTATTATTTTAACTTATAATTTTGATATATTTCATTAAGAAAACACTTTCTTCGATATTATAGTTGTAGGAAGACACCAAAAAATTTTTGAACACTTGGTAATTTTCGAAAATTTAGGTAATTCAATTTAATCGGACCAATCTCATTTTTATAAGAGCACTTAATCCAAGAAGAAAAAATTCAAAAATTTGGAGACTTTTTTTTTAGAAAAAATTGACAATGTAGTTGTTGAGACTGGTTGTACAGTACCTCCAAAAATCAAAATCAAATTGAAAGGGCAACGACCTCGGTCACATCAATCGGAGAATATTGATTTTGATGAAAATATCGCCCACGGTTTAGCCGCCAGCGTAGTTCACGGACAGTTGGTCAAAGATTTTGCCAACTTTAAACCAAGTTTTCTAAATCAAGGTTCCACAAAACGTGTTTTCCCAGAATACAACGCATTAGAGGAAGTAATTTACTACATATAGAGACAAAAAATTTACATTTGAATTTTTTCCACATGTTACAATGTGGACATTTAAATATCCAAATTATTAACCCTTCTGTTTGATGGACTAACAATAAGACTTTTTCACTTCAAAAATTATCACTTTCCCTTATTACGTTACAATTGGTTCTCTTTACTACGTAAGTGCGTTTTAGGCGAGAAAGTAAAAAATGTGCAAATAACCATCTGCATTCTAAACACGTTCTCTATCAGCAGAATTCTCCCCGCAGGGAGTAAGTGCTAAGTCTTGTAGTTTCACAGCAAACAGGAAATGTCTTAACTCGGAAATTCAGTTCATCAACCTCTATCTCTTTTAAACCACAAATGCGGTTCGACAAGCAAGGAGTTTACATCATGTAACTAGCCATAGAAACCAAAGAGGTCTAATCTTAAATAATGAGTGTTAACACCGTGACAATTAATTATGAACTCTCTGAGCATTTTCATTAACTAAATTTATTCTAAGAATTGCTCTTATACTGAAGGAAAAGCCATAATCCATTCAAATATTATCTGAAAATTTTTAAAATTTTTAATAAAATTATGTAGTGTCTACTTGAAATATTTGTCATCTTTTGTAATGTCTTCGTAACACGCAATGAACTGACAACGATTTCTGTAACTCTTTCTACATGAAAAAAATATTCGAATTCTATATTAAACCCGCATACCTTGGTTAATCCAAGTTAAACCAATTGCAAGCCTTTCAGCTTAGCGTATACACTGCTTGCAGCAACCAAACAATCACTGATTACGTCATTGTTGCAATTTCATGCAAATTCTAAGTCAAAAATGTAGAAAACTTTCTAACAATTTATAGATGAAAATAATTAGAAACTCACAATAAGCACACAATATAGAACAATTATAACAGCAAAGTTATTTTGGAAATTGGAAAATAAATCAAAGCGTGATTTCTGTCGAGAAACCCATATAATGTCAATAACAATACACGGTAATTCTAGAATAAGGTACAGGATGGGTATGAAAGCAATGACTGATTCAAATGTGAACATAAATTATCTTGAATCGGTGGTGCCAAATAAATAAGAAGCCTATACATCAGCCCGGAGACCATATTTTACCCAACCAAGGCGGATGTGTAGCTGTCAGTCAGATCACAGTGAATACGTAGTAACTTAAATATCGTTTTAGAGATAAGAATCAGTACCCTTCATAAATTACCCTCGAGACAAATGGTTATACATTCACATCGATAGAAGATTGCTAATTTTAGTATCACTTTTTCGTAATAAGGTCTACATACAACAAACGCTCCATTTGTGTGGCGGAGGCAACTGCCACAGGTCTATTGCAGATAATGTTCCTCTGCCATAATATATTCGGTTTTCTGTACGACAAATTTCGAGCATGATTCTTGCGGAAGCATCCATAAGGTTTACAATCACAATATCGTGTCAAACCGAGCAATAAAAGAGGGAAATTTTATGGGCAATAAAAGTTATTGCCTTGCGCATATATTCATTTTTATGTTTCTGTAGCAGCATACACTTAGGGATACAGACAAACTCACTATTTACTCTTGTATACTAACTCCATCTCTTCATCAATCATACAAAACATACACACAATTTCCTTACACTATACCCGTCTTTACACACACCATTTCCAAGTAATGTGTGTATGTTGTTGTCTCTCTATCGCAAAGTATCCACTTTCTCTGTGTACCGCACATACATTTTTTTCACCGAAAGATGAGTAAAAACGACGACGTGATCGAAAATTGAACACGCAACATCAGAGGGAATCGTAATTATTCGTTTTTCCCTGACGTTCCGTCAAATTAATTTTCATATCATCAGAGGAATCTTGTCATTAATTTTACATTGAGATTGATAAGTTAAGCGCAGCAGATATTACACAACTAACGGTCGCTAAATCACTCAAATAAATGTCTCCAACGCGAATGTTTCATCAGTTGAAGTATAAAGGACATTCACTAGACTTTGCTTTAAAAAAAATCAATCCCTTTTACCTTCTCCTTCCATTACCTCTGCCCGTCTCTCTCTGTCCGTCCGTCCGTCGTCTCTCTCTCTGTCCGTCCGTCCGTCGTCTCTCTCTGTCCGTCCGCCTGTCCGTCGTCTCTCTCTCTCTCTCTCTGTCCGTCCGTCCGTCGTCTCTCTCTGTCCGTCCGTCCGTCGTCCCTCTCTCTGTCCGTCCGTCCGTCGTCTCTCTCTCTGTACGTCCGTCCGTCGACTCTCTCTCTCTGTCCGTCCGTCCGTCGTCTCTCTCTCTGTCCGTCCGTCTCTCTCAAGCAGCCGACCGCTAGAATCTTATCAACACACAGTGTTAGTCCATCCCCGGTCGCAGCACTCACCAGTCCGTGGAGGCGGGGGTGGTGGCTGGGCCGGGGGCGCCGCGGTACCCGGCGAGGGGCCGCGCCCTGGGCCCCCCGGGGCGCCGCCGTGCTCTGCAGCAGCAGCGCCGTGTACTGCGTGATGAGCATGGCCGCGTCGCCGCCTGCGCGTGGGCGGACAGCCGGGGCGGGCTCCTCCACGGCCAACAGCACCGACGAGCGAAACACCCCGTGCTGCATGCGAGCGCGCGCCCGCCCACGATCACATGCTGCGAGGCGAGCAGACGGATCCCGTGCTCCTTCTTAACCGATGGGCTGGATGGGTGACCAAGTGGCGTTTGGCGGGAATAGACCTCGAGATGGGGGCGAGTGGAATCACACGCTGGCTTCACTCTTTCGGGGCAGATGATTTCGCAACGACGTCGATTTTCTTCCTCACAGATTTGCTTTCCGAGAAGACCATTAACGGAAAAGGTGTATACCTCAGCACTGGTACAACTGGATACGTTGTGCACACGATCCGAATCAGCAGGAGTTATACGCTTCAGCCAATCGCGCACGGCTTCGAAAACTACGTCGATTTTCTTCTCGGATTTGCAGGATCGTTAACGATATGACGTCTTGAGTAAACCCAATCGAACTGAGCTTATTTAAAGCTAGATCTGGCGAACACGCCCAATACTCTAAACAAATCACCATAAATTGGTAGTTATTTGCCTCCTTAACAGATTTAGATTAAGATAACACGCGTGTTGCTTCGAAATGTGATGGAAATTTTCATCTCAGTTTTTCTGTATTTCACCCGAAACTCTACCTTGTCGTAACTGTCGAGTGGACACACAAGAAAACACAGAATACGTTAACGCTGGGAACTCAGTCGATATCCCTCAAAATCACCATTAGTCCGTAGGCGCACGATCCTTCGTAAGGCTTTGAACGAGGGTAACTTTACAACTACCACAACTCTCTCAAAACGCTAACCATACACATCAGTAGGCAATACAATATTTCATTCGTTCCTTTTAACTCCTGCGAGTAAACGTCTGTGAAACTGAACAGATAATCGGTTTACATGCTCCAGAATGTACCTAAAGCGTCCAGCAGAACCTCGTTGAATCGCTTCAAACCAGTAGACGAATCCGCGATCTTCTTACAAGCAGTAAAGAACTTCAAAAAAAATCGTCCTGATGTCCTTCTCAGATTCGTGGAATCGCACACGAAATGGAGCCTCCCGATAACAAATCGCCCCCAAACTTCTCAGAAACACAAATAAATCGGACTCTCCTTCTCTGTCCGTAGATTCTTCCGCGGCTAGAACGAGTTCCTTTATAGTCCACGGCAACGATAGCGATCTCCGAAAATGAGTTCAAAAGACGTCTCCGCTTGCACGCGCGAACTGCGACGACTCAATCCATTTCACAGCCTGCGGAGCGGGGGCGGCGAGCGAACGGAAAACTAGAAACTTTCGCAACACTACGAAATGGCCCCGTCCGCCGAATAACTTCTGCAGGACCGAGCAGGATGCATCGAACAGTCACAGCGATCAACACGGCCGTGATTTCTGCAGCGTCTTTCGTCTTCTTCTTCTTTGTCTGTCTCTGTTTTCCCTTACCGCGCCGCCGTAAAAAGATAAAAAAAAGAAGCCGACGCGGGCCAACAATGTAAACAAGAGACGATCAATCGAGAACAGCACAAGAGCGAGCGAGAGAGTCTTTCACTTCACTGTCTTTTTTTCACTCCCTGAGAAGTCTCCTAAGTACCGATCGGGTTCTCGTCTTGCAGTCTTCGTTCTTTTTCTGGTATGGCGACTCGTTCAAAACCATACTACAAAAAAAAAACTTGGCGAGTCTATTTTCGCGCGATCTGGCACTCGGATAAAGGTCAGGTTATGTTGGCACACCTGCGAGAGTCGCGCGCGCTTATTATAAGAATGTCTTATTTCGCGCGAGCTTCGTGGCGGGGCGTGGCGGCGCAGCTTGGGGCGTTACAACTCCCATCATTCACTTCGAGATATGGCCGTTTCGAGATACTGCTACTTCGAAATATGGATACTTTGAGAAATTGCTACCGCGAAATACGGCTACTTCAAAATATGATTATTTCGAAATATGGGTACTCCGAAATATATGTACTTCGAAATACATGTACTTTGAAATATAACTTCTTCAAAATAAGGATACTTCAAAATATAGACACTTTGAAATATGGACACTTCGAAATATGGATATTTCGAATTATACTAATATTTGTATTTTTCCAATTACTGAAGGCTCTTATATGCTCAGTTCTTGCATCTTCTTGCTTCCTGCTGTCATTCTGAGACGACGCGTGGGAAAACCGCGAACTCACGAGATTCAAGTCAAGCGCCCTGGGTGAACAACATCGCGAGGATGTTTGCACTTGATAGAGCCACGGTCTTGAGAGTACCAATTCCCATTAGAAACACCACTTCGTTTCAGCGTATTTCGCACTTGCCACAAATGCATGTACGCGAAGAGCGTCCTCTGTTCCCCTCGGAGTTTCGCCCGCCGTCGCGCCGGGGAGTTGCGACGCCCCGTCGCCGCAAGGCCCGCGTCGGTGGATGCGGAACGGTGCGGCGCGCGTATGGTCAGGGAGTGGAGCGGGAGAGGGAGGGGGGGCGGGCGTGAATCACGGTGCGCAGGACGGGGGGGGGGGGCAAGGCCGGCGGCGCGAAGGCGAGCGTTGGCCGTCGTTCCTGGCTCTGGCATCGGCGTCGGCGCGGCCGCGGTTGCCGGTGCTCCCTCGGTGGCAGCGCGGAGCAGCTTCGGCTGCGATGTTGGGGACGGCGCCGTCGGCCGCTCGCTGCGAGCACAAGGAGATTAACGATCTCGCGGCGGATTCCCGAATATTCCAACAACTCTAAATTCAAGATGACTCCATACACTGTAAAACCACCTCATACCAAACCCCGCTATTTCGAAACCCCGCTATTTCGAAACCCCGCTATTTCGAAACCCCGCTATTTCGAAACCCCGCTATTTCGAAACCCCGCTATTTCGAAACCCCGCTATTTCGAAACCACGCTATTTCGAATCCCCGCTATTTCGAAACCCCGCTATTTCGAAACCCCGCTATTTCGAAACCCCGCTATTTCGAAACCCCGCTATTTCGAAACCCCGCTATTTCGAAACCCCGCTATTTCGAAACCCCGCTATTTCGAAAGCACGCTATTTCGAAATCACGCTATTTCGAAATCACGCTATTTCGAAAACACGCTATTTCGAAAACACGCTATTTCGAAATCACGCTATTTCGAAAACCCGCTATTTCGAAATCACGCTATTTCGAAAACACGCTATTTCAAAAGCACGCTATTTCGAAAGCACGCTATTTCGAAAGCACGCTATTTCGAAAGCACGCTATTTTGAAACCCCGCTATTTCGAAACCTCGCTATTTCGAAACCCCGCTATTTTGAAACCCCGCTATTTCGAAACCCCGCTATTTCGAAACCCCGCTATTTCGAAACCTTGCTATTTCGAACACCGCTATTTTGAACACCGCTATTTCGAACACCGCTAATGATTTTATAAATCGAAGAATTCACACTTCGATGTACTTATATTTCGAATTGCGTGTATTTTGAAATTGTAATTACGTATTAAAATATTAAGGCGGCTCCACAAATTCGGCATTCGCCGAGCAGCGAGCTACTTATTCGCTCAATCCCGAGCAGCTGCTCTGCAGGGCGAATGTTCCCTTCCTTTGATGTATCCAAAACAGACACGCGGTGGGTCCAGCACCGAATGGTCGTCGCTCGGCAAATAGCAAGCAACTCATCTACACAACTTGGGATTCTGCGAGCAGTCGCTCGCTACTCGTTGAATACTGAATGTGTGGAGCCACCTTCATATATAATACATAATTACAGTTTCGAAATACACGCACCTCGAAATGCTTGAATATCAAAATATGGATACTTGGAGATATAACATTTCAAACGAATTAAGTTTTATAATTATTGGATAATTAGAAAGAAATAGGTTTCAAGAAATTCAGTTGATGCAGTTACCAGATAAGACGGTAATATCGTCGTCGTCGTCGTCGTCGGGTCAACCTCGTGGCCGAGGATCCCTCAGTTTACCATTGCTGCCTCCGTCTTGTCCTGTCAGACCTGGCATCAATAGTAACTGGTGACTGCACATGAAGGAAGTACAGGGGGGCTTGTACTGTATACCCCGCCTGCTGCTACAGATAGACATCCTAGAGTCGGTGGCACAGCTAGCTGCGACGATCGACTACGGGTGCCTATCCTTGGGTAGCGGTTATGAAAGAGGAATAGGAAAGAGTGAAAGAAGAATGAAATGACAGATGACAGGAACGGACTAGGAGGCGATAGGTGGTCGTGGACTTTTTGAACCCTCCCAGCATTCGCCTTTATGACCGAGGGAAACCACGAAAACCCCGGTCAGGATGGCCGGCCCGGTAATCGAACCCGGACCTCCCGATTACGAAGTCAGTGCGCTACGCACTGAGCCACTTCGCTCGGTGCACGGTAATATCAAGAAACGAGTGAAAGAAATGAAAAGACCAAGAGATTGAAGATAACATTTTAAAAACCAAAAACCCAGATTACAAAATATACCGTATACCAGGAATAGTCAAAAAACCGCATGCTATTGTATTTTCCCTATGCAGTTGCGATTTTATAGTGATTACCGATAAGTATGTCAGTGTTTTTTTTTCGAAATAGTGAAAATGTCTTAACATAAATAATAGGTAGGTGCATTAAAAGATCGAATTGTACTTACAACAGTTCACACAACTAAAAATTAACACCAACTATTACTTCACGAAATTAAAAATGGGTTAATAAGTTACGAGAAAATTGAGTAAATGTGAATTATTAGACCAGTTTGCTCAATTAAATACAACACAAAGCGTTTTAGCTCTAAAACAACATACTTGAGTTCGTAGAAATGTGAAACGTTTCGAACATACGAGTAGTGTTCTCAACAGATCAATGTGTCAATAAGGCAAGGGCCAATGTGAAACACAAGGGAAAGTTGTCATGGGAACTCACGAATAAAAAAACCACTCAAACCACTTAATAACCATTGAACAAAGGAAACCTTCGTAGACGACGAAATGTCAGATGGGACAAATTTCGTGAACATAAGTTACAAAGGAAAATTATAAAATATATCATAATTGACGAATGTTAGTATTTCATTCAACTAACTTGTATAATTTCCAATTCAGCTGTATTAAGAGTCAAAGGAATTTGCTACTGCTATTGGCCACGACTCTGTATACAAATACTCAATGTTTCAAAGGAAGAACACAAAGGTAGAAAAAAACAGAATTCATTACGTGACCATGGCCCCCAGTAGTTGCATGGCTAATGTACGAAGCACGACAAACAGAAACCTCAATAACATCCGACCAGAAATCCAATCCACAAAATTAACCCTACGCTCGAAGTGTTTCGAATCCAGAGCAACTACGCTAGCCACCTACCCGAAACAACCGATCTCAAAAAGGTAATTACGAAAGCCTTAATAACAGCGACCCAGCGAACCCAGAACCGTTCAGTAACTTACGGCAACCACAACTCCAATAATCCGGTAATAACATGGCTCTAGTAGCACAATTCATGCTGCAGCGTCGAGACATTATTTCGGAATTGAGGCAAGCTGGTACAAGAGTAAGTATTATACAGGGCCCCAGAAAAGTCTCTCCCCAGTGGCAGTTTGGTGCTTGCAACAAAAATCGTGTTGGAAGCAGCGTGTAACAAAAGAAAACGTAAATTCTGCACTCTCTACAATCATAACAGATGCTGGAATTGTGTGCCCTTTACTTGTTTCCCAGTTATCTGTTTTCTACAAACATCATTGTCATTTTTTAATAGGAGGTCCTGACTCGACCCAGACTCTCTTGGCGCACTGTAGTTTACCGGTAAAGGATTTGACCCACTTCCTATACGTTGCCTACTTTAAATCCTAAATAATGACAGCGTAATTCTCGTTTCGTGTCGGATTCCTCCTCCTAACCTCCCACCCGATAATCAAAAATGAAGCTTCTTACGGTACCGCAGCCGAGATCAGAAGAAAACGCTGCGACTGAAATATATGGATATAACTTGTGGAACATAAAAAGCATCTTAAACATTTCCGAATAAAACTGGAAAAACCACGTAATATGTAAACTGCTCAGGCATATTTAAAAAAAAATTATCCTCGTTTTTTTTCTTAGTTGAAAACGTAAAATTTCTACTATAAAGTCAATGAATTTAAAGAGACCTTCATTTTGAGGAAGTAATATTACTATATTTATACGTGGAATTCAACGCTATCAGACGGTCATATTTCGCATGTAGCATCAAGCCAAAAGACGTTTGGCTCTTCAGCAGGCTCTCAGTATTTTCTTATCCTCGTACCTGTTGAGGGAAGCGAACTGAACCTACAAGAGTACCTGCTGAGCGCAACGAATTTTGTTGATCGAAGACCCAAATAGTTAAATTAAGAAAGTTAAACTGAGTGAAGTAAATAAGTAAAATGATTTTGGAATCAGGCCCCGAAATTCATATCGGTTATCGAGGAATATTTCATCAGATACTCTATTGAGTACAGCTTAAATTGTAATTGTAACAGCTTAAATTTCGAGTATCATGACAGCTGAGTTGCTCAGTGGCAGCATTATCGTTTGCACTACAACGACTAGAAAGGAAGGAGCGTTCCCTACAGCCGCTCATTTTAGGACACTACATAAACAGCTAGATGGAATTCAACCAGCATCTGGAGAAGGATTCTAGCGCCCGACTTCTCTCTTCGGTAGTTTCTCGTGTATTTTTCCGGTTAGCTGCAGACGAATGCCGGAGCAGTACCTCAACAAACGGGCCCCGAACCGCGCGTCATAATTCTTCATACTTATCCTCTCGCTCACACACACACACACACACACACACACACACACACACACACAATTACATTCACTACAGTACCACACAAGCCAGATCCGCCGGTTGCTTCGAGCTTTTCCCGGCTGAGACGGAGCCACCCCGGAGGGCTGATATATGGTTGGGGAAAATCCCCCAAAGCGACGTAGGCCTTCGCCAGATCCAAGGCGGCCAGATCAACGCCATCTCTCGCGTAAAAAAACATGCACTCCACTAACGGGACTAAAGACCTCAGCAGTTGACGCGACCGGAATCGCCAATCAACCTATCAATCATTCAATTTTTTTCATTATCTTTCTCATTTCTACTAAGCACCCATATAATTCGCCTTGAATAGTACTGAATTGGGTTGGGGTACGAGCAAAAGCTTCAGAGTCGACCCAGAAACAAGGGGCAATGCTTGAGCTTAGGATCTGCGTGTCTGTAAAGGATTATTTCAAAAGCCAAAGAGTGAAATTAAATTATGTACTAGAGTTAGACTGATAATGTAACGTGGAGGTTCTCACAAGGGTACGAGCAACGCTCATGAACCTGCGATAGCCCCCACAGTCATGTTCGCTGCCTACTATCCCCTTTTAAATCCTAACAAAACTGAATAAATAATAAAATGAAATAAGCAATAATTCATTCTTTGACGCGAGAATTTGTTCTTCAAATGGTCACTACTAACACTTCGTTTGCCTGTTTCCCGAAAGAGCTGTATCTACAATACAAATGCTAGCCACACCAGAATGCTTCACGTACTTAGTTCCGAAATAAAACGTTTGGGCGGGTAAGTCGACTTTCACCGCAGTTCGATTTTTACCCATCCAGAATTGATATCCACACCGAACGGAACAATAATTTTTTTTAACATCTCCACCAACTCGAAAATGTATAAAAGTTAAATTACTTAAAAAAGTTTTTGCTTTGGTAGCTGGCTGTTACCTACAGGTTTTCATGTTTATTTTCCTTGAAAACTTTAATAGCCTACCGGCTTTGAAAAGTTTACACAGCTTTTTTAAAGATATTTGTAATCGCGTAACGTCACTCAGGTGTTCAAAAGAAGCTTTTTTCCTTCACGTAGTCTCAAATTTAATCCCTTCCGTATTAAAAAATATAAGTTATAAAGTTCCCGTAAAAATTGTCGAAAAGGGCCAAATTCCATTTCATTGAAGTTTGAATCAATACAAAACATTCCCACACGTTCTTGAAAGGTATTACGATTTCCATTAAGCTCTTTTTAAGTAAGTAACACCTCTTACTGAAAAAAACAAGGTTTTAAAAATCTTCTGCGACTCATTTTTAACTTTCAAATCTCTTATTCTTCAACAGAATAGTGATGTAATCCTAAACCGATTACACGGTAGGGACTTTAATCCTTCGAAGGGCAGATCCAGCGCGTAGCTAAAGACTTAAGAACATCTTTTACATCCGGGCCAAGTACTGATTCCCTGTGGTGATATTGGAAAGAGTTCTTTACGTAACAAGTACCGATTTTTTTTTTTTTTTTTTTTGTTATTTAAGGTCGCTTCAACTTCTAGGTCATTAGCGATCACTATTGCTTGTAACAATATGGTAACTGTAAGATTGATACGATATGATTATGATGATGATAGTAATTTATCTTCTTTACGAATGTGTATATGTGTGTGGGTGGATGTACGGGCGTGGGGAGATTGGAGATTTGTGAACTCGTAGTCAGGGGTTTGGACAGTACTTCTCAGAGGGACATATTCAAAATTCATAAAGGCAAAACAGAATTACTCAAAACCCAAAATTCCTATTGTAACAGTTAAAATGAACCAAAAATGTCCGGCATTTTAGTTAAATAAAAATATTATACTAATGGACTATGATTTATTTTTATTTCACTGGGTTGATTTTTAGCCCAGTGTACTTACGAATGGTTGTTTTTTTCTGCAAGTCTATTCGGCCTTTCTAAATGTTTTAATAGGGTACATTTTTTAAATTTATGAGGTCTGTTTCAAGTTTCATGATAATGACGGTTTTGATTTCTTTTTAAATCTATTTGACTTTATATTCACAAACGTACATTTTCATCTTTTTCGTCTTCTCATTTAATAATATTTTCAAAGTTTCGTACTAAATTAATTATTTCATCGTTTTACCACCCTTTTTAAAAGAGGTTCACAAATCTGGCTGATGAAACGTCTGTATCATCTACTGTTCGTCTACTTTGTTTGACCTCCTGAACAGAAAATAAAGATTTAAACGGGTAAAAGCAGTAGCAAGCACGGTTTCTTTTAGCACAGACTGCAGAACGAGCGGGGTTGAGTCAGCAAAGGTCGCAAGAATATTACGAACCCGACTTGGCACATTGCCGCCAGTTAATGTTGTTCTCGCATGTTCCGAGATCCTTCGAGACAGACGGATATTGTTCACGGGTTGTTTTGACAACCAGGAAGACGGTGCGTTGTGTAACTCGGGCCCTGTCAGAAATGTCATTAAATTTAATGTAGATTAACGTATTGTAGATGAAAACTAATGTAACTTTGTGTATTAAAAAGAGCTCTAATATATTTGTACATTACATTTAATACGTTAAAATAAGAGTAGATTTAATGTAAAAGCTCTCCGTTTTTCCTGCCTTGCGTCATTTATCTCATATACACATAAGAACCAGTCCATCAAAAAAATTCATTCATTCATTCATTACAGATATGACCAAAAAGCTTTGACTCTTGCATTCTAATGTACATGTGTATATTAAATTTAATGTGCATTCATGATAATACTTTTCGGTACATTTCATTAAAATAATGCGGAAATGTCTGACAGTGTGATGCAAGAACGCAAAGATGTTGACTTGATCACACGGACGTGAACAGTCTCTGCCATTTCTAACAGGCAATGCACACAGACGTAACATTTTTATATTCTTCTCTATTACTAATTTGCAACGCGCGCAGACGAAAACGTTTCTGCCTCCGGCCATTTGGGAGGTGTGTAGACTTCGCCTTATAGCCAGGAAATCGGGAAAATTGAACGACCATGATGACAGGCCTACTAGGTGGCTGAGGTCACTACAGTGCTCTCTGACTGGGACAGTTCTAAGTTTCGAATGGCAACGGTAGCAGGATTTTTGACACTACACACACAGCTCGAATTCGGCTGCTGCCTGAAGGAGAATTCTAGCAGACGGCTGCTCTGATCGGTAGCTTTCTGTTGTTTTTTCGATCGACACCAGGCCAATGTCGGAGGAGTTCCGTAACGAACGGGCCGCAAAGCAGCACATCACTGATAATGTCGAGGGGCAGCAGAGAGTGAAACAGAAACAGAGAGGGAAAGAATGGCAGAGAGATAGACGCAGAGAGATAGACAGAAAGACAGAAAGAGGGACAGAGAGAGAGAGATACAGACAGAATAGAGAGAGACAGAGAGAAAGAAAGAGAGAGACAGACGGAGAGACAGAGAGAATCAGAAAGAGGGAGACAGAGAGAATCAGAAAGAGGGAGACATAAAGAGGAAGACAGACGGAGAGAGGGAGACGGAAGAAAGAGGAAGGTAGAGAGAGGGAGGCAGAGAGAGGAAGGCAGAGAGACACAGATAAGGGGAGATAGAGTGAGACAGAGCGAGACAGAGACAGGGGCAGACAGAGAGAGACAGATAGAGGGAGATAGAGTGAGACAGAGAGAGACAGAGACAGGGGCAGGCAGAGAGAGACCGAGACAGGGGCAGACAGAGAGAGAACGAGAGGCAGAGAGAGAGAACGAGAGGCAGAGAGAGAGAGAACGAGAGGCAGAGAGAGAGAACGAGAGGCAGAGAGAGAGAACGAGAGGCAGAGAGAGAGATACAGAGACAGACAGAGAGAGGAGAGAGAGAGAGAGGGGAGGAGGCAGGCGTTGCCGTTGCGAAAGGACCGCGCTAGTCCAGTGTCCTCGCTGGAGCAGCCGGATCCAGTCGGCGCCGGGCCGCGCGCCGTTATGGGCAACCAAGGCCCCCTCTCCCTCTCAGGCCACGCCGCGGGGACGGGTTTCGGCCGCGCACACGCCGCAGGTGCCACGAAAAAGGACGCGCGGCGGGCCAAGGAATCTCCGTTCCAGCTGGCTTTGCCGATTCCCAAATTTTCTTCGCGAAAGCGGTGCTACCGGGAGAAGTGGCCCAGAACGAATGATGTCAACGCAGGGCCTATGACAGGCGGTGCAAGGGTTCCACTCCCCACGGGGGCTGGATTGTAAACACTGGCTAGATAGCTAGGTCAAAATCAGCCGCTGTCTGGAGAAGAATTCTAGCGGTTGTTCAGATCGGTACATTTCCGTGGATTCTCCAATCAACACCAGGCGAATGCCGGAGCAGAACAAACGGGCTATGCACAGCGCGTGATCTTTCCTTCCTCTTCCATCCCTTATCCCCGTCCCCTTACACACACACCCTCACACTAACATGCACTACACTACCACACATGCCGGGAGACCGGTCGGGAGCTTAGAGCGTGCCTAGGCTGCGGCGATCGCCCGCTAGGAGCGGTGGGAGATACCTGATTGGGGAAAACCCCGCTAGATCACGACAGATTGGCGCCGGACCATCCAGCTGGGGAAGATCACCGCCAGGAAAACTATTCACTACACTTACGGGACTAATGGCCTTCGCGGTTGACGCGCCTGGAATTGCTATTAATCAATCAATCAATCAAAAGTAATGTTATTCTCCCAGCCGTACATTTCGAAATCGGAAAATAAAATCCTCACCCCAATAGACTAAGTTCTGCGACACTCTCCAATCATCTCGAACATGATGTGGCTTCGCAAAGTTAATCCACAAACAAGCTGAATCCACTGAATGTGTTCACGTACTCTATGCATTCATCTGTCAATGATGTTTCCTAATCAATGTTAATACTATTCAACGTACTCGCAATATATCGTACTCGGCTGCTAGTGGTCTTCAGGGCAAGCAGATTTTTTTTAATTGATGGCCTAGGACAGTGGTACCCTACTTCTCTTGATGATGGGTAACTGACGTAGTACCTGGCAGTGCGATGTACACTCCGATTTAAACACAGTGGCATTTCAAGGCCACGAGCTGGGCGGGGAGGGGGAGACCATCTAATCGGAAGCTTTGTTACGACTTGAATTTGCGGTAGTGGATTGGCACCGAATTAATGATCGTGTCCCTCTGTCCTTGACGTGCCACTATGTGTGGCTGGGAGTGCTGCGGGAGGAGAGGCCGCGCAGGTGTTGCCCGGCAGATGGCGCGGGGCGAGGCGGCCGGCGGTTGTAGGCCAAGCACTTGGCGTTCGGACACCGCACAGCAGGAGCGGAGCGGACCATTGTTCCTGCGGACGCACGCCCGCCCGCCCGCTCGCCCGCCCGCTCGCCCGCCCGCTCGCTCGCCCGCCCGCTCGCCCGCCCGCCCGCTCGCCCGCCCGCCCGCTCGCCCGCCCGCTCGCCCGCCCGCTCGCCCGCCCGCCCGCCCGCTCGCCCGCCCGCCCGCCCGCTCGCCCGCCCGCTCGCCCGCCCGCCCGCTCGCCCGCCCGCTCGCCCGCCCGCTCGCCCGCCAGCCCGCTCGCCCGCCCGCCCGCTCGCCCGCCCGCCCGCCCGCTCGCCCGCTCGCCCGCCCGCCCGCCCGCTCGCCCGCCCGCTCGCCCGCCAGCCCGCTCGCCCGCCCGCCCGCCCGCCCGCCCGCCCGCCCGCTCGCCCGCCCGCCCGCTCGCCCGCCCGCCCGCCCGCCCGCTCGCCCGCCCGCTCGCCCGCCCGCTCGCCCGCCCGCTCGCTCGCCCGCTCGCCCGCCCGCCCGCCCGCTCGCCTCGCACACGCACTGGTTGCTCGCAACGTTCCACAAAGGCTCTGCCCACGCTCCACGTATTGCCAGATTCGACTTCTGGATGCTTCGAGTTACGAGTAGTGAGTTGAGGATGCGTGTGATTTCAAGCTCATGTACTTCAATGCAGTTGCTCATCGAACTGATTTGTAATTAATCTTTTTTTCCGTTTAACATTGATAGGAAAACTGAAAAGATTCCATCATAATTGGTGTTCACTGTAGTCCGAACATAGACACAACATGCACGGATATTTGACAAAAATTATTTTGAGCGAACTTCACACAAAGACTCGCGTGAGGTCTTTCAGACAGCTGCCCGCCTCGTTAAACCCGACCAGCAAGCAACGTGCCCGCTCGCAAAGAAGATGGCCTTCAAACCACATGTTCTCGCAACGTCGCTATTCCGCGGGCTTGTTTGGAGTCCAACGTCTATTCCGATCCACTCTGCCGATATTCAGAAGATAGAACAAATGTCAACCCATCTTGGCGCAATCACGTGTTAACATTAATTGCAATGTAGAAGATTCATCTATAAGTAAACGATATTATGAAAAAATATTTTTAATACACTTCCGAGTGAGTATATCACCGAATTGAACTATTCACTTCTGTTGTCATTGTACCAAAATGTGAGTCGCGACTTAATTAATTTGTCTGGACGAAAGAAATGTATTCTAAGTACTAAATGGCCCCTGTTACATTACCCAGACAATTATGATTAATGTAGATTAGAGTTCCAGATTACTGCCCGTAGTAACGATATGTTTTACATGCATGAGAATTGCATGTAATCTAGATTGAGTTAGCAAACAGAACACGCTAGTTAACTAGATTTCCTTTCAGTAGTATTCTAAGCATAGTTTGTACAATATTGAGGACAAGAATTCAATGAAAAACCTGAATCGTCCATCCGGCTAGGGGAAATAAGTAGTTTCAAAACTTCTAAAGCTCTCAATTTCTGAAACTGCAATTTCCAATTATGAAAATTTTGAAAAATGGGGGTCGAATTCAAGATGGCTCGAAATACCCACAAAATGACTTGAAACGCAAAAAAAATGGCAGAGAATGTGTGCACTGGTTCCAACAGACGTTATATGAACTCCCGTCTCTCACCAAACTTGAGCCTCCTTTTTCTGCGAGCACTTTTCGTCAAGGTTCGTGCACGTTTTCTTATTGCTCCTTCCAATTCATATTACAAGTTCCCATGTGCGTGTTGGCTTTTTTTAGTTTTGTTACAGGAAAGGCCTAACAATGAAAGTGAAATAACCGGTTACAAGCCCTGATGATCATAGTACAAAGAACGAAACGTTTCTTCAAAAGAAGGAAATGAGACCGCAAATTGTCGATGGACATTAACAAGAAATGTTTTGAAGCACGTTCAGAAGCGACTATTCTTCGTTCACATTGTGTTATAGCACATTGCCAGGTGGCATTAGTCGATTGAAAACGACACACACGTCTAAGTGTAAGTAAAATATGTTCCACTCCACAGCAGTTGCAATACTTGGAACAAAACTGAACATCAAAACGGATAATAATACAATGCATTAGTTAACATTTGTCCTGTATAATTGTCTAAAATGCCCCCCCTGTCATTCAAGGTTCCCTCGAGTTTGTCTGATACTTCGATAAAATGCAGAGATGACCTTTTGTGTTGCTTCTGTAGTTAAATATTGCTTCACTATCAACGCACGTTTTTGTAAGCCCAGCGGGAAACACAGTTATTCAAACTATCTTTCTCCATGTACTCACGGCAGTAAGTCAATTCCTTCAGAAAGGGCAAGACATGGCATAATAGCCAAAATCTGTCACTCATTCACCTGTGCACATAGCTTTTATTACACGCGAGCGAACATTTTACCAGTTCTTGCTCATTTCTACCTGGATTCATAGTTCACATTAATATAGAATATGAGTTACGGTATGAATTCCAAAGATAAAAAAACGTTTAAATTGCGCATTCTACGTCACAAACTTTTCATACTTTTTTTGTCTTTAAATGAATAGATGAATCAGTCGTCTTCTTACAAAACTTTTCTTTTATCCTGCGAACTCCACGACGTAGTCTGGAAATATAAAATCTGTAAAGAGTATCTCTTGTTCACCGGATTTTTTTTTCTCGCAATACGTTTGCTTCTGCTGGGTGTTCAACAACTTCTGTAAGACGCCGCCTGCATTAAAATTCACTCTCTTGTGTTTTTCCAAGGGAGAATTGGATTCCGGAGACAATGATTTTTAAGTATTCAACTCGCAAAAACTTCCTCGGGCACGGAGGAGTGCCGCTCCATGCATACAAAACGACACGCGTCGAAATCCACAGCAGAGGCCCATATAGGAAACGAGCGACACAGGATATGATGGGTACAATTCGCACTTCCTAAGTAGACGAAACGTGAATGCTATTCACAGTAGAGAGAAAGTTATGTAAGGTAAAGTAAACGGCGAAAGTTCGGCAGAAAAACTTATCACGGGGCCCTGGTGAAGAAAAAAAGGATAAATCCACATGATAAATTTAGAAACAAATCCTCTAAGACTAGATATAGCCTGAATCCAAATTTTGTGGGTGCTTGATACTGAAAAATCGATTGACGGCAAAACGTCCGACTGTCCTTCTGAGAACAACTCTAGCGGCTAATCCGTTCAGGCGATTTTCTCCACAAGTGACATTCCCCATTCGATCAGGCTGATTGCCAGGACCCGTCGTATTTGAAGCCAAAATTTTAATTTTAGTGTTACTTAACATCAAGCCCCTGGAACATTTTTAAAATGTTTAATAATCTACAGCAAAGGCCCATATAGGAAACGAGCAACACGGGATATGCTGTATACAATTTGCACTTCCTAAGTAGAAGCGAAACTCAGAATGTGGATGGTACTTTGTTGTATTTCTATCTTCTCCATTTAGAAATTTTAATAGATAAGTTGTATTGTTGTGTCTAATATTGTATTGTATTGTCTAATAATTATCTTATTTTTATGAAAATGATCCCATAAGACAGATGATTTTAAAATTGTCTTTATATTTTTATTTGCTTAATTGTACAATGCTTCGACGATGATATTTCTCGCTTCTTCAAGTACCGAAAAAAATATTTTTATAAACATATCTCAGAACGAAAATAAAGAAATTTTAAAAATTAACTGTCTTTAAATTGATGGGATCATTTTAATAAAAATATGATCAGTTGTATATTTGTTTTTTATTATATCATTCAGTACATACCATACATTACATAACGTGGCACTATGAGTACTTTTTCTAGTAGACTTTTTAATCGTTTCGTGATAAGATTTTTAATTTTACACTATTTAAATAAAATGTTAAAGACAGCCTGATACTAATTCGTCAGCTCTGATTTCCGAATAATCAAGTACAATTTAACAATGTTTTCTCAACAAACGAAAATTATGAAAAATAAATAGTACTAATGTTTTTAAGGTATCATCTCTAGTTTTATATGTCTCTAGAAATTGTTCACTTCTACGAATTCCCTGATTTTGGCTCAACTTTTCTAAAGCAAACGAAGTTTCTGGTTTTTTCCGTCTTTCAATGATTTCATGAAAGTGGAACTCCCGGCGAATGCCGGAGCAGCACCTTAGCAAAGGAGCTACGGGAGCGCGTTATCTTCCTTACGCATCCTATCCTCACCCGCTTCTTACACACACACACACACACACACTAACACACACACACACACACTAACACACACACACACACTAACACACACACACACTAACACACACACACACTAACACACACACACTAACACACACACACTAACACACACACTAACACACACACTAACACACACACACTAACACACAGACACACTTATATGGACGCGACTTCAATTCAATTTAATTGAACTTCCACACATGGGAAATCAGTCCGGAGCTTAGAGCTTATCCAGGCTTGGGCGGTGCCCGCTAATGGGAGATACCTGGTTGGGGAGGCACCGTCCCCCCCCCCGCTTGCCGACGGTAGCTCAGTGCTGAAACTCTGCAGCCAGCGCGGAAATATCACCGCCACTTCCCCCGCGACAAAACATGCACTATACTTTCGGGACTAAAGACATTAGCCATTTATGCGCCCGGAATCACTTAAGATTCCCAGAAAGTGGCTACTCTTCACTCAATACACCCTAACGAACCACCCCATTAAACACACCCCACAGAACGGATGCATATACTCCGATTGAAACATTGCTGCACCTCAAGGTCACGAACTGCAAGGAGAGGGAGACATTGTCATCCAATCGGTACATCAACGCTTTTAAATGGCAACGAACCTCTCGACTGGATGACAGTGTCCCCGTGTCCTTCCAGCTCGTGGCCTTGAGGCGCCATTATACAAAAATCGAAGTGCAACAGTGCACCGCGGTCAAGTGCTCGGCCCGGCGGTCAAGTGCTCGTCCGCTTGATCGCGTGGCGAAGTGCTGAAGCATCGCGCCGCCAAACGCGACCGGGCGCAGCGGAGCGGAGGGGCGGGGCGCGTTGGCTAGGAATGCCGGCGAGAAAAAACAACCGGCGGCGACGGCGGCGGTTGGAACGAATTCGCGACAGCGGCCGGCTTCCTCGCCTCGCGGCGCGGAATGCATCGGCGGTTTCTGGCCGACTGCTGCCCCACCCAACCGCCCCGGCTAGCCCCGCCCGCCAAGCCATTCAGCAGGCAGGCGGAAGGCGTTACGGCCCCTTCACAGGCCGCGTCCGTCAAGACTCTCGCTACGCGAAGCGGAGGAGGGCGTTCGCGCCACCGCTAGCAGAACGGCGGTCGCGGCGTTTTACCTGCTGCGGTCCCTTTGTCCGTCGTCGCCGGAGGGTCGGCTAAGAGCCCTGCGGCTTGACGGACGCGCGCTGCCGTGGCGGCATGGGAAGGCGCCCTAAGGGCCCCTTCTAACGTCGCCACCGCTGCACGCATCCGAACGCCGCGACTCGTAGCAGAGCATTGCTTTAAATGGAGGTCTCGCCACGTGCGGAGGGGTTTGCGCCCCTACAGCGTTCGGCGCCGGACCCTCGCCAATGAGAAGCGCCGGGGCGCGCTTCCGAACACCGCGGCTCGTAGCGGAGCATTGGTTTAAATGGAGGTCTTCCCACGTGCGTCGGGTTTTTCTCCCCTACAGCGTTCGGCGGCGGACTCTCGCTCCGAGAAACGCCGCCGCTGGCAGAACACAGCTTAAAATGATGGTATTCAATCATCATCATCTTAATAATAATAATAATAATAATAATAATAATAATAATAATAATAATAATAATAATAAAGTAGTAACAGTAATAAACAATCTAAAGAATGACAGCTAAGTTATCGGTTCAAGAAATATTTAATGTACGAAATAGTTTCTGTACATATCAACGAGCATCGAAACATGTTGATAATTGTTTTGACACTCAAGTCATGTTTGATATAAAATTCTAAATAATTCTTCCCGTTAGTTTTTTGGGTGGAGGTCATGACGCCATCACGACCTCTCTGTCGTTAAAACACTGACCGTAAGGGAGGAGGTCCAAAAAGTCGAGATTTTTTTTTTGGCAAACTCCTTTCGCTAAATTAACGCACCCTAAATTGTTGAAGGTAGCGCAGGAGTTTCCGAAGATCGTAATGACCAGTTGGTGTTCCGAACGTGGTCATTATCCCTTTTCAAACTTTTATTTTCAAGTTACCTGCGGTTTCGGGCCATTTTGGAGTCTCATTCCGCCAAGGTCAAACGCAATTATGTGGCTTCCCGAGGGAAATTGTTCGTTTAAAATCATCAGCAGCTTCGACGGTTATCAGCGAATGAAAGTAAGGATTACTTATAGCACCAGGATACTGGTTAGCGTCACTATAAACTTGACGCTATGCAATGAAATTTGACGATTTTGATTCTTTTGATGAAATGTATTTCGAATGTAGACAAATTATTCTATTACTACACTCACCACGATCACCCCAAACCCTACACTTCGCAGCATTAGGCCAACTAAATTTTGCTAATTAACTTATCATTGCATCACGTCGAAGCATAGTTTCAGTTACGACAAAAAATCAATTTAATTTGGGAGAGTCAGAAGAGGAAGTTGATACATTCAATTATTATGATATTTTCTGACTGTACATATAATAATTTTTTTCTGTTATTTAAGGTCGCATCAACATATAGATCATTAGCGTCCACTATTGCATTTAACGGTATAATAACTGTGAAGATGACATGATATGATGATGATGATAGGGGGGTGAAAGGACCCAAACAAATACAACCATGTCCGAGGCGGGACTGGAACCTGCGATCCTTCGGTCCGAGATCGCTACGGTACTTATCAATTTCAGCCATCTGGCTGTAATAAATTTGTGAGACTGTATTTGATCTTTATTTTATAGACAGAAATTTTGTACTTTGGATAACTTTGGATTTTTCTGTTTTAATTCTGTGCATGGTTTAAAATATTATGTTCATTAGTTTTTGACATTTTAACTCCATCCTGAAGATGGAAATAATCATTTACGAAACGTTGCTATTTATGAATTACACAATTTATTACACTGCAAACATACTTTATTATTTCGATGTAAAACTGCTATCTTCTGTCATCTTCTGTCTATAAAATAAACGACCAAATACAGTCCGGCAAAGTTGATTTATTCATTCATATTGCTCTTTGTATCTTAAGATCACTAACTAGAAATATTTTCCAATTTTTTTAATACAAAAACCTGCTTCTTTATAACCAACGTGACTAATTCGTGATGAATTCATTCGTGAGGAATTCATTTTTACGGATCCCTTAGCAACGAAGTCCAAGTTCCTTTCAACTCATAATTTCATAAAAGTAGCCACAACCCACGAAACATACACCCAAAGGAGGCAGAAAGTTGGAAAATAGAAGAGGGGAGAGATTCAGTTCGACCTACATTCGCTATAGAATAATGACCCTTCAAATTGTGAATTTCTTCTTGAAATCCCGACCACTCGTGTTTAATAGGAATTCTCCTTTGTAATGTGACATCATAATATGTTATTATTCTCAATCAACTCAGTAAAGTAACAAAACAGGTTGAGTTTGTTGATGCCATTTATCTAATGCCCCTCTCCCCCACGAATTTGACACAGCACAAACGCTTGTATCACTTGGGGTCCGGCTCAATATACCTAGAACGTTTTCCAGGCACATGCATCACTATAGTATCAGAATTACGTGAAAGTCTTCTCTCACGCATTACGAGATAACATTAAGAGCGAGTGGCTGTTAGAAATACATCAATGCGTGGTTCAGTAACCGGTGGAAGATGTCGCCCGAAGCCACGGAACACGCAGCCCCGATAGCGCTGAAAGCATTTCATAAGATACGAGCAGTCAATTACCGGCAGCTCACAATGGGGCTGAAGACTTCAGACCCTACAAGACAATGGCGTAGGAGAGGGTGACGTATTGCTTCGGGAACCAGGAATCAAGTACAATGACACCTGTAAGTTTTATTATACGAATTGGAAATATTATTAAATTCATTTCGATTGTGTACAACGTCTTCTTCAAGTGTTGAAGTCAGATGGAGAATCCCAGCGGTTCTGATCCGTAGTTTTATTTGGTTAGTTTCCGATGGTTTCTTCCATCAACACGAAGGCGAATGCCGGAGCAGTGCCCTACCAAACGGGTCACAGACCGCACGCGACCTTTCCTTCCTATTCCTTGCCCTATTTTCACCCCTTACTTACACACACACTTACATGCACTACACTACCACACATGCCGAGAGAACAGTCGGGAGCCTAAAGCATATCCCGTCTGCGATGATGTCACGTTGATGCGACATGGAACAAGGAAGAGGAAGGAAAGATCGCGCGCGGTGAGAGAAGAGTACTGCTTCGGCATTCGTCTGGTGTTGATGGGAGAAACCACGGAAAACTATCGATCAGAGCAGCCGGCCGCTAGAAGTCTCCCACAAGCAGGGCCTGAATTTGAACCTAAAGACTAGCTATCTAGTTAGTGTCGAAAATCCTGGCACCGTCGAGACTCGAACCCTAGGACCTCGCGCTAAGAGGCACTACAGTGACATCAACTCATGCCCAGAACAATCTAAGTCGGTCCCATAGAAGGGGACAAAAATGTGGGAACTTGAGGGTGCACACGGATCTACTACAATATTAACAATAGGAGATAACTAGCTGATACGTGTCAGAGTGCCTAGCTCGAAATACAGTCAGCCAATTAGCCAAACTACGAGTAGAAAATATAGAAACGAAAACTAATACACAAATAAAAACAAGAGATCATGATAAGTGAATGGGATCTAAAAACCGATACGTAACAAAGACATAACAAAACAAAACTGCGTCAACAATGAGAAACAAAAGGGTAGCATTCGAGAATAATTTATTGAATGGATTAACCAAAAAAAAAAATCACAAAGGTTCTTTACAGCAAACATCGTGTTATCAGCGGTTAAAGTAGACTTCAAGAACGAATGGTGATGGATCAGGAGCAAATAAAAAATAGGGACACTTTAAGGGCGGATTTAGAAGTTTAGAGTTTCCACTCGAGGAAAAAGAAGAAAACAGGCGTTGGAATGAAAGAGGCGCTCGCCAGAGAAATCAACTTTGAAAGGGAAGAAAGAGGAAAGGAAGAGAATCAATTCAAGTTATTTGAAGCAAGAAGAACATAGATTTGAACGGAATTGTATTCAAATTTTAATGACAATAGAAATCTAGCTTTTATGCCGTATCTTCTACTGAATATATACCGTGAAAAAAGCTCTTGATTTTCTTATATGCGTTGCGTCTATATATGCGTCTATATATGCGTTGTTTTGGGGGATTAAGTTGAAGAATTTTGAAAGTAAATCCGATCGATGTGCACCGACGACAAAACAGATAAGGAGGCGCTTCGAAGGAAGAAACCCCAGACAAGAAAGAGATGAATGAGAACTAACAAAAAAAGAAAAAAAAGGAAGGGATCAACACTACTTCAGAAACAAAACGACAAAAAGAGGACCATTTCACAAGACAAACAATTGACGATTTTGCAAGACATCACTTGCACATTTCGACAAACCTGTATCCAAAACTGACTGCCTAATCACAAACGTACTGCTTTTATGATCAATTAAGATTTCAGAAACAATTTAAAGGGAGAATCTTCTCAAAAGGATTTCTTTCAATAAAACTGCATCGCCATAAGTATTAACACCAAACAGAAAAATACAAAAAAATACTATTTTAAATAACTAGTTCAGACTTTTCATTTTTAGAGCAAATATGTTTTCAAAACTCAAATAATTGTGTACCGTGAAGAAACTACAAATAACATACATACGCACGTTTTTATTTCATTCAAAAAGCAAAGCACGTAACACGTTGCTGGTAAAAACATGCTTTTGTTCCGGCTTGGAAAGCCCCTTTTCAACCCACACATTTCTCCTCGGACTTTTATAAATGTACACAGAGGTTATCTTTCCGCAGAACCTCTTTTTACCCTCGCGTCTGCAATAAAATTGAAGCAAAGGCCCTCCGGAAAGTGCATTGCACAAGAAACATCAGCAATGACCACCGTTCTGTGCCAACACCATTGTGTGTTTATTCGGGGTTAGAAAGAGACAGAAGACGATAGAAAGAAGAAAGAAAGAAAATAACAAGGCCAACTGTTTATATGCTGTACCTAAATTCCTGCGAAGAATCTCGCAATTTATGGCACACGTAGAATCCAGGGACCGCAGCGTCGAGGCGCACAGTCTTCCAGAGGAGAATATTTTTCTCTCCGGTGTATTGTTTTCCACGCTTCACGGCCTGCTGAAAAAGGGTGGAGGCGTGTGGATGGGGCAAGTTAACCCACCCTCATATATTCCTTCCGCTAATCTCGGCGCCGCCGCAGAAATGCGCGGTTACCATGGCGACGCGCTGGCGTCGACAACGGCGTAGTGGAAGCTGTGGTCCGCCCGGGACCAGATACCCATCATAAAAAAAAAGAGCCTCCGCACAAAAAAATGTACTCAGAAAGGTCCTTGGGGAACACCACCTCGGCAGCTACGAGCGAGGAAGCGGAGAAGCGAAACTCAAACGAACACACACACACACACACAACAAACAAAACACACACACACACACAGCGGTCGCGTAGACTCACTTTGCGCATGTACACACGTGACGGAGGCAGAGGGAAAATAAATTGTGCAAATGCATGGTCTCGCACGCTGCTGTAAAATGGCGCCGGTCGTCTGGAAAGTTTATGGATAATTTGCACTTCCTGGCTTCTCTGGCATGACACGGCGACGTTCCTCACTCCTCGCCGTTTCCTCACTTTTCCCACCAGACGTTCGCTAAACGTGCGTTATTATGTTCTGTTGTTTGACAGGCACCTTCACATTCGTGCTCTTCTTCTCTGATTCTTGGCACACAACGCTCAGACGCGATTTCACTGAACAACTGATGGTAACCGGCACAATCACACGTCTCCTCTTGAAAGGAATTTGCCGGATTTGCGAAATGGAGATCCGGTAACGCGTCGATCCTTTGACACACGCTATTTTTTTCCAGATATCAGATACCACTCTACCTGTGATGGAAGATTGGATGAACATGCGAAATCGAATCAGCGAACACTATTAATTATTCCTTTAAATAACTGACGTACGGAAACTGCTGGACAGAACAAACGAACACACGACACAGACGAGAGTCGTATGGAAGGAGACGCGACACACGTTCGGGCAACGGAACGCACGGAGAGCTCTCGTCACGTCGCCGCACAGGCATCAGTCGGACGCAGAGAAGCCGCGGGATCGGATGCGCCGTCCATCCAACTCGTCGTCCCACCGCCACGCCCGAGGTGGTCCGAACCGAGGAGCGCGAGCGAGCGTGGTGCGTCCGTGCGCGCTCCCGCGGGGGCACTCGCTCAGGAGCGGAGCGGCGCGGCTGGCCGGCGCTGCCGGCGAGCGAGGAGGCGGAGGGGGCGGGAGGGGAGGGGAGGGGAGGGGTGGGGGAGGGGAGGGGAGGGGGAGGGGGCGGTGGCAGGCGAGTGACGGCGACCGGCTGTTGGCGGAGCGCAGTGGGCCCGCACCGCCACTCGCACGCACAAACGCTGCAACCTGGCAGGCACCGCGCGCTCGCTGCGCGAGACGGAGGCAAAGCGGAAAGAAAGGAATAAAAAGGAGAACAAGAAAGGAAAAGGACAAAGAATAAGGAAGGAAAAATAAGAACAAAGAAGGAAAAGGAAGAAAAATGAGAAGAATAAACAAGGAAAATGAGAAGAATAAACAAGGAAAATGAGAAGAAAAAAGAAGGAAAACGAGAAGAATAAACAAGGAAAATGAGAAGAATAGAGAAGGAAAATGAGAAGAATAAACAAGGAAAATGAGAAGAATAAACAAGGAAAATGAGAAGAATAAACAAGGAAAATGAGAAGAATAGAGAAGGAAAATGAGAAGAATAGAGAAGGAAAATGAGAAGAATAGAGAAGGAAAACGATAAGAATACGGAAGGAAAAGAAGAACGAAACGAAAAAGACGAAAAAATGAGATTCACTCTGTATGCTCTTTTCACGCCAGCAGACAATTTTTCATAAGCATCTAAAACAGCTGAATATCCACTAAGACCGCTCCGCTCAGCAAAATATACTCCTTCGCTGGCATCATGGGCTGAGGCGTCAGCTGATAATGACTCGAAGTGTCAGTTCAGTGCGAGGAGTTCGAGGTTAGGAATGGTTTTCACGAATGATTTACCTTGTTCCAATATTGTCACTAAACATAATATTGTAGAAATTGATACAATTTAAGTCCAAAAGCAGATGAGAATATATATGCGTGTGCATCAAGTCACTACAAGAATGTAAAAGGAAAGGACAATAAAGACTGATTTCTTTCAAAGAGTCCGTGTTATTTATTTTCATCGCGCTTTTAATTAAAGTCGTAATAGAATAACATTTAATCACATAATTGTGCATGTAAATAATGCCTCTTAAAACTAAGATATAAAGAGTACTTTTTTAAATTGTAGTACTTAAATACATTGATATTATCCGGACATTCCCCAGTTGGTGATATCACAATAAAACGATGGCATTACAACGGCGCCAGGATAAATTAGCTAACGTTTGTGAAATGAATGCGAACCATTTTCCTTACTACTCACGCCTCCAACTTTGGTCCGGCATCAATGAGTGCGGCAAAAGACGCTCGCATAACTCGCCACACCTTATCAGCGCGCAGTTATCTCCGCTCCAACATATTTCCAGCATCTCCGAAGGGATCTATTGAAAACCAACAAGTTGTCTAGCCCAACACATGTGTCAATTAGGTAAAACTTCCGACTCTCTACAAACAAGAATCGACTTAGGACTTCCCAAGGACAATTTCGCCTACTTTAAACTAAACCCACAAGTATGACTATATACTCTAATGTATATAAAAAATAAGCCTTTCGAATAACTGAAAAGAAAGAAATTACAAACAACTGGATGGTTGAAGAAGATCCCAAACAAAATACCCTCCTTGTAATAACAGGAAAACATAGCAAACTGTACTATGTTTAAAAACTGTATCTAACGCATTTGTAAAGTGCTAAATCCACTGCACCAGAGATACAAAAATGTTGTTTCGGTGGCCCTCAACGTCGCAGTGGCTAAACACTTGCTTTTGCCTTCTCCTCACACACCTTGGAGGCGCAAACACTCACAGTCAGGCTGACATCTGGACATGCCTGCTTTAAGCTCTGCTCTCTGCTAATACTCTACTGTCAGTACAGTGAATTAACGCAATTCAACAACAAAAATTGTTCTTACCGGACGGCGCCAGTTAAATGCAATCCCAACAAAATAGTTTGATTGAATAGCGAATTCAGAAGCGTCAACCGCTAAGGGCATTAGCCCCGTGTGAGCAGAGCGGGTTTTATTTATCGGGAGACCTAGCGGGGACCTTGAGATACGCCTGGACTGTGAGATCCGGCGCTGACCTACTCGTCGATTGGCGGAGTTTTCCTCAACCAGGTATCCCCACCAGCGGGGAAACCGGCCCAGCTCTAGGCTGCGGACATGTATGGTAGTGTAGTGCATGTATGTATGCATGAGCGAGCGAGCGAGCGAGAGAGAGAGAGAGAGAGAGAGAGAGAGAGAGAGAGAGAGAGGTGAGAATATGGCAAGGGAGAAGAGGAAGGGAACATCGCGCGCGGTCCGTGGCCCGTTGGCCCGTTTGCTACGGTACTGCTCCGGCATTCACCTAGTATTGTTCAGAGAAACCACGGAAATCTACCGATCAGAGCACCGCTGGAATTCTCCTCCAGCCAGCGACAGAACTCGACTAGCTAAGTGGAAAATCCTGCCCTCGTGGGGGACACGTACCTATGACAGTCCGGACAGAGTGTCGTTCTGTTACAACCACTTCTGCCGAGCCACCAAAGCCGCAGTTAGTACAACGACTTAACGCAACGAAGCAGAGAAACGAAAGCCTTTGTGAAGGGTCGGCGTGAACCCGGGGCTCGCAGACGCCCAATCGCAGATCGGGGCTTCGATCACTGTGCGGCGCGGGGCGTGGGGCGCGGGGCGTGGGACGGGGCGGGCGTTGTCTGCGCGCCAGGCGTACCAACCACGCACGCCCGCCCGCCCAAGGCAGAGGTGGGCGAACCGGCTGCGCCCGCCCGCGCGCCCAATAAGGACAACGACAGGGGGCGACAGCACGCAGACAGGACGGCTGCAGGAGGAGGAGTTGGAGAAAGGGGAAACGAGAGAAAAAATATTATAGAAACAAGAATTAGGAAAAGAAAAAATGGACAGAGAATAAATGAAAAATAATTATAGAAACAAGAATTGGGGAAATATGTTTTCGAGAAAGAAGAATTGAAGGAAGAAAAAAGGGAAAAAAATTAGGCGAAGTAGAATGGAAAAAGCAGAATTAGGTCGAGCAAAACTGGAAAAAGAAGAATTAGGTAAAGCAGAACTGGGAAAAGAAGAATTAGAGGAAGAACGCAGGGAAAAAGAACTATTGAAAGAATTTCAGGAATTAGGGGACGAAAAAAAACAAGAGAAAAAATACTCAGAAGAAAAAAATAGATGAAGAAGAATCAGATAAAATAACGATGACAAGGAGAGAGAAAAGTATTCGAGAAGAAAAAAGTATTCCAAAAGAGGAACGAAATGAACAAATACGAAACGAAGAACAATAAATAAGGATGTTCACCACAAGAGAGAGAATAAGAAGTGAAGTGGTTTCTGCACTGTAATGGAAGTGACGAAAGGGTTCGGGGGCAGCATAAAATGTGCTGACAACGATGAACAGAAGTGATAATCACAAGAAGATTGAATATGTGAAGCTTAGATAAGTCTGTTAATTACTTTTGATCTGAAATCTTACTTCAATGCCTTAACATGAACTTACATTTATCTTTTCAGCACTCATACATGGAAACAAATGATAAACTTCACTGTTTATTGATTCGATTCCTTTGTTACTTTGTGCTGCACGTACGCAAAATAGACTTACCACCACACATACCGACACATATCATGGCCCCACACGTAGCGAAACAAACTTTTAAAACAGCTGCATACTGCCGAGTAAACAAAACACTGCGGCGACACGAATTAATAAAGTTGCCGCTTGGCGTACTGACAATGATCACAAGAATATACAATATGCCTTATGTTTTATACATAATACTTGAAAATTACGATGTACTTGGAGAATTAGTACTAGAAAATGCACAAATTCGCCCTAAAAATTGCATAAATTCGTACAAAAAAATAATGCACACAATTCGTATGAAAGTGCCTCATATCAAAATGCCATCACATGTTACATGTCAAAATAGACTCACTTTCGGAGCTAATTACAAAAATAACTACTATTTTAGCATAAAGTACTTGTAGTTTCGCACGAGAGCATCTGCTAGTGTTTCGAAAATACATTCACGGCCAAGTTGAGCCTGAGCTCAATTATGACTCACCTGGCTTTGTTTCTGCAACGCGCTCCCCTCTGCAGGCGAAGCCTCTAATTTCGCCAGCGGTACACCACTTTTTCCTCATCGCACCGTCATTTTTTTTTTTCCTCAATGGACGGATGTTGCATTCACGATACACAGAAACCCCGACCTTCTCTCCCCTTGACGGAGCCGCAGGTTCCGAGAGGTTACCTACACGAAAGAAATCATCTACGACAACGAAAATAAGACTTAACTAAGATTTACGAAATTCCTTAAGATGTTTAAAGTATATTAATGAAACGTCGAAGAAAACCATGAGAATGAAATAGAGGAAAGAAGACAAAAGAGAAGATAAATGAGAAATTGAGCAGGAGAACAAAAAATAGAAAGAGCCAGTAGAGGAGTGGAAAAGTAAGGACAAGGGGAGGGGAGGAGAAGAGTGGAGAGTGCGAAAAGTGAAGTCGAGCGAAGAGGTGCGGTCTTGCGACGCGAGTATAACCAGAGGGAGAAGGAATCGTGTGGGGCGGCACGCGGGATAAAAATTGAAAAAGAGCGAGTCAAGGACAAAGAAGTAAGAGAGAAAAAACGAAGAATATGAGCAAAGATTCGAGGGAAGGCATAGAGGGAGGGAGGGAGAGGGAGGGAGAGGGAGAGGGAGAGGGAGAGGGAGAGGGAGAGGGGAGAGGGAGAGGGAGAGGGAGAGGGAGAGGGAGAGGGAGAGAGAGAGAGAGAGAGAGAGAGAGAGAAGCCCGCAATGAAAAGGAGGTGCGAGTTCAAAATAAAGGAGAGAAGCTAAAAAGTGTCAAATAAACATAGAAAAAAAGAGGGAGAAAAAGCAAAGACAAGAAAAGGAGCAAGAAACAGATTGATTGACGCTGACTAGCAGGTGGCGGATACGTCACCATTAGTCCCGTTAGTGTAGTGAATCATTTATCCAGAGAGGTGGCGGTGTGCCTCTTGCTGGAACGTGAGATTCGGCGCCGACCTACGAGACGTCTAACGGGGTTTCCCCCTTCAGGTATTTCCGCGAACGGGACAGTACCCGAGACGGACCAGGAGAGTCTCTGCGGGGCCTCTAACCGGGAGCACCTAGCTTCGAGTCCCAACAATGGCACTAGCTACAGGGCTAAGTCGAATTCAGCCGCTGCCTGGAGGAGACGTCTAGCCACCGGCTGCTCTGATCGGCAGTTTTCAGTGGTTTCTCCCATCAACACCAGGCGAATGCCGGAGCGGTACCCTAACAAACGGGCCATGAATCGCACGCGATCTTTCCTTCCTCTTCCTTGCCCTACCCTCTCCCCTTACACTAGCATGCACCACACTCCACACATGGCGGGAGACCGGTGGAGAGCTTAGAGCTCTTCCCGGCTGTGATGGTTAAGATCAACACCAGGCGAATGCCGGAGCAGTTCCCTAACAAACGGGCCACGGACAGCGCGCGATCTTTCCTTCCTCTTCCTTGTCCTATCCTCTCCCCTTACACTAGCATGCACCACACTCCACACATGGCGGGAGACCGGTGGGGAGCTTAGAGCTCTTCCCGGCTGTGTGGTTAAGATCAACACCAGGCGAATGCCGGAGCAGTTCCCTAACAAACGGGCCACGGACAGCGCGCGATCTTTCCTTCCTCTTCCTTGCCCTATCCTCTCCCCTTACACTAGCATGCACCACACTCCACACATGGCGGGAGACCGGTGGGGAGCTTAGAGCTCTTCCCGGCTGTGATGGTTAAGATCAACACCAGGCGAATGCCGGAGCAGTTCCCTAACAAACGGGCCACGGACAGCGCGCGATCTTTCCTTCCTCTTCCTTGCCCTATCCTCTCCCCTTACACTAGCATGCACCACACTCCACACATGGCGGGAGACCGGTGGGGAGCTTAGAGCTCTTCCCGGCTGTGATGGTTAAGATCAACACCAGGCGAATGCCGGAGCAGTACCCTAACAAACGGGCCACGGACAGCGCGCGATCTTTCCTTCCTCTTCCTTGCCCTATCCTCTCCCCTTACACTAGCATGCACCACACTCCACACATGGCGGGAGACCGGTGGGGAGCTTAGAGCTCTTCCCGGCTGTGAGGGTTAAGATCAACACCAGGCGAATGCCGGAGCAGAACCCTAACAAACGGGCCACGGACAGCGCGCGATCTTTCCTTCCTCTTCCTTGCCCTATCCTCTCCCCTTACACTAGCATGCACCACACTCCACACATGGCGGGAGACCGGTGGGGAGCTTAGAGCTCTTCCCGGCTGTGATGGTTAAGATCAACACCAGGCGAATGCCGGAGCAGAACCCTAACAAACGGGCCACGGACAGCGCGCGATCCTTCCTTCCTCTTCCTTTCCAGTCCTTACCCGTTACTTACACACACCTAAACTAACATGCACTCCTCTACCACGCATGACAGGAGACCGGTCAGGAATTTAGAGCTCGTCCCGTCTGGGGCGGTGCCTCCCTGCTGCGCGATACCTGGTTGGGGAAAACCCCGCTAGCCGACGGTGGGTCGGAGCGACATCGCATCCAGCGAGCCAAGATCACCATCACCTCCCGAGCAAAAACACACACTACACTAACAGGAATAATGACTTTAGCAAATAACTTTAATAATAATATACGTGATTAAAGCTAACAGGGTGCACGCGATCGGTTGAAAAGGTGTCAAGTCGCAGCTCTTCATTAAATGAATAACACACTCTGAGAATAAACGTAGAAAAGGCTGCAGGCACAAAGACAATGGCAGCAGCTGGTGAGTAGATGTGGAGCGCATGGTAGGGTGTGCGGGAGGAGAGACAGAGAGGGAGAGAGGAGGAGACAGAGACAGAAAGACAGAGAGAGAGTCGGAGACGAAAAACAGAGGCAGGGAAGAGAGAAATGTAAGAGGGAAAGAGAGGGAGCGATAGGAGAGAGTGAGGGATAAGGAGGGAGAGGTAGGGGAAGGAGAGAAAGTGAGGGATAGAATGAAGGATAGGGAGGAGGAGAGGGAGAGAGAGGGAGACAGCAGGGAGGGGAGGGAGGAAGGGAGAGGGGAGGAAGGGAGAGGGAGAAGGGGAGGGAGAGGGGGAGAGAGAGGGAGACGGGGATAGAGGGAGAGGGAGAGGGGGAGAGAGGGAGAGGGGAGAGAGAGGGAGAGGGGAGAGAGAGTGAGAGGGGAGAGAGAGTGAGAGGGGGAGAGGGAGAGGGGGAGGGAGAGGCAATTACGGGGAGGGGCGCGGCAATGCGACGCAGCTGGCGGCGGGCGTGGGGGCCTGGGGGCGCGGGGGCGTGGGGGCGGGCGCCGTGCCGTGCCGAGCCGTGGCGCTCCGTGGCGCGCTCTGCCGGCCATGCGTGCACGCGCATCCTGTGAGCTGCTCCGCCCACCGCCTCCTCAATAGCGCCCTCCCGAGCAGCCTCGAACGCAACCCAAGGTCAACTCATTCCACCACTCAACAATACAACAATACATTCAAAGACATTTATGTTAGCCGCAATGTTATCGCCTTCGATACTGAACTCAGACTCAGTTGCGTAGGCTTCCGCGGCCGGAGTTTGTGTTGTCTAGGCTATCCGGGACGAGCCTCGTCACTGAGATGGTGGCTAACGTTTCGCTCAGCGTATTATGGCCTTCTTCAGAGCGTACAGCAGTAACGTTAGCCACCATGTCAGTGACGCGGCTCGTCCCGGAGAGCCTAGACAACTCATTATACTCTTACACTGCGTACCTTAGCTGGATTGAAAGGAGCGTGGTTACGAGGAAAATATGAAAACACGTGATTGATGTAACATGTTTCCCTACGGAAGGAAATATGAAAGGGAATTATGGGAGGAGAATATGAAATGACAAGCCGAGGCAAGTTAACATCTAGTTAATTAATAAATAAGTAAATCTTAATGAATAAAATTAGGTAAAAAATAAAATCTTGTATTACCATGGGCGTTAGTTGGTTCTAATGATCTTGGGCCAACAGTTCTCCCTTCATACGCCTTTGGTGCACAAATAACTATTCCGTCTCAACAGACAACTCTTGGATGACGTTATAGGTGTTAGAAGAAAGTGAATTTAGTATTTTGTTTGCTACCGCAATTGTTGCTTCAACGTAATCTGGTAGGTTATTCAACATTGAGTTCGTGGATTTGTATGTATGAGAAACACCAAGGGGTGTTTAAAAAAACAAAAGAATTTTACTTTGATTATTTTTTTTTTAGTTTTTGTATGTTGAATTTGGCCACATTCATACGCTTTATAATGTACACTCAAGTACATAATCATTCAATTGTTTATATGCATTTCGAGGGATTATTCCGAACGATATTTTCTCCAAATATGCCAGTGGAGTCCGTAATTTCTTCTCCAAACATTCTTAGTTAGAAAATTACCAAATATTGTTCACATACATGAACAGAGTGAAAATAAACGTTTCAATTACATTAAAAAACATAATTTTTTGACAACTTGGGATCAAACTATGATTAATAACTATATCACCACTCTAATTATTTCGCTCATTTTCCTTTGTTTCTGTCTTCTGTTCCCTTCCTTTCTTTTTCAAGTGAAGCTGCCAATGAATTTGCGATAGCATGAATTTCGTTATCTTCGAAATTAAACTGTGTAGCCCTTGTTAGAAATATAGAAAATTTTGTATAGAAATCCATGTATTTTATTTTCATTACATAGTGTATGGTGTATTGTATTTGCATGCTCGGGTACGCTAGCTTAAGTATATTTTTGTGCACTATTTGCCATCGGACGTAAGCGAAGACAAGGCTTTGAAAAAGTTTTGGCGAGCCCTTGAGAGAAACATCACTGAAAAAAAATCGCGAGTTTATCGTTGCTCTAGTACAGTTCGCGTTGAAAACGGCTCCCGTGCAGCACGTGACTCAGGAGCCAGGCACATTCTCGTCCTTGGTTCGAACCCCCCCAGCAGCGCACATGGAACCAACGGTCGAGAAGCTGCCAAGAAAACAAAAACACTCCCACGCTGCACGCAGAGCCCCTGTCGCGTGACGGACGAACTAAAGGAGACAGACTCGGCGGGGAAGGTCGCGGTTGGATGACACGAGATCAAAATTAAATTTAGATCTATTATTACTAGGCGGCGGATTTTAATTATAAGTCTTTTTTTTCTCTTTTCACTTTAGCGCAATGCCTTTTAGTACAGACATTAATTCTATGTTATGACAAGAGGAAATGACCCACTTTCATACGGCATTTTTCGTGGATTTCGACTAATAAGTAATTTTTTTACATTTCCCCGTCGTTTTAAAGAATTTTTCACTGCTTTAATCGATTTTAAAATCATTTTAAAGGTACTTACTTCAAATAATATTAACAGATATTCTCCACAGAATTAGTGCCTATTCGGTTTCGTCGCACAGAAATTATGTTGTGAATATGTAATATTAGGCTTCTTTGTCACCTACCGGCGTCATTAACGTTTGGGCCGATTTCGCTATAACTAAAGTCAGATTTCCTGGTAAAGAGCAGTCGAAAAGTTCGCAAGCTGAGTTCACTTGAACGAAAGGAAGAAGCGTCGATTACATCAGTAACATAACCAACAGCTTGAGTTGTTCATCTGGTTCATTGATCTGGTTTTGATCAATTATTTTTACGTCATTTTTTTTTTTTTTTACTTTTAGGGCATTATTGAAACATTCTATTGCTCATTATTGGCGATGATTTAGATCATCAAAATCCGATCCCTACTTATTACATTCTCACTTCCAACGTACTTAGGTAGATATGATAAAGTGTTGTAATGCTAAAGCAAAAAAGGGAGATTTTTCCACATAATACTCCGTTTCAACAGAGTTGAAAGTCGTTGAAATATTTTGTTTAACATTTCAATCACATGAAAATCATGACAAAATAGAAAAAATTCTTGAAAATAAAGGACTCACCACTTTTAAGGAGTAGAAGCTCTGGAAGAGTTATGTCACTTACCTGAAACAAAAAGAAAATGTATTAAGAAAAGCAGTCCGTCAAAATAATTTTCGTACACAAGGTCAATGTCGCGGCCACTTGATTTCGAAATGGGTATTTTGATTTTCCGGGGGTAGCCATTAAGCGTCACATTATGTTGTTTTTTAAACAAAAATGGTTCCAAACTTCTTCTTTATTTTTGTAGAAAAAACAAAATGGCGCAAGTACGATTTTAGTTCAACTTTACGAATTGCAAGACCTTCATCATTACTCAGCGTCTTCTTAGAACTTCAACAATAAAAAGACATTTTTTGAAATCAGTTCAAAATTTCATCTTTAATAATGCCACATTTAAAAAAAATGTAAGTAGTTTTCGCATAACGACATGAATTTTGTGGGGACACAAGTGTTGGTATGAGACAAGTTTTAGTGAACATGGAAAAATGATGTAAGGAAAGGGGGATGCTAGCGGAAGACAGGTGGGGGCATGTAGATAAATCAAGTGGCACAGGAAGGCATAGTCATAGTATACAGGCGTTTTTGGAAAGGAGTCCGGAAAGTCAACACCATGCTCATCCACGCTTGAAGTTTTTTTGAATTGTGCCACGAAGTACGAGAAAAGCAAGGTTTTGAGTTCCTAATGTGCCGTTCATACCCCAATAACATATTGAGTCTACAGAAGAAAATGAATGTTCTTTACCAATACAAACTGTTGGGAGTTCTGAAACAGAGAATGATTTAAATATTTATTTTCACAAAAAGAAAAGAAGATAGAAATATTTTAAATGCATTTGAAAATATTTTAAAAGGTAAAAAGCAATTTACATAAAAGAGGCGAAATAAAAGAAATGATTTTTGTAATTCGTCCTCATATACTAGAAACCGTTCATAAACTTTCTTAAACAACATATCTAATAATAATCGATCATTTTTGCACAACACAATAATATTTCCCTATAAAAAAAACCTTTCTTTTGTCGCAGATCCAACAGTGGTCGCTTAATACAGGTTTCACCGTATTTCGATCCAATTACGCATCAGCTCCACAAAAACATGAGAAAGCACACAGGCAAAGGTTATTACTTAGCGGCGCCTAATTACTTTGTTCCGTTTCATAGAAAAAAAGATTCCAGGAATATTTATTTACACATTGGAATCTAAAAATATTCCTCCTCAACATGAAAACAAACACCAAGGAATAGGGAAAAAAGTCAAAATAATAATTTTACCAAAATAAGTAAAACACATATGTAAAATAAAAAATCGTTCCAATTCGTCCAGAATGTCATGCTAATTAAAAAATTGATCTTTGGTATCTTATACCTATCAAAAAATGTATGTATTTGCGTACAAATCCATCCCTGATTCTTCAATTACAACGTTTCACTAATTGTATTTTTCAAGTATCATTTACTTCGTTGAACAATGTCATTAAAATAAAACGTGAAACATTTTAAACATTCATTAAGGACTGGTCATTAAGCGAGAATGATCTAACTTCAAAAAATGTAACCTCTGCCATGTATTTCGGCTAGACAAAGTTCTATTGATTGACTCACATTTCCAGACACGTCGTCACCTGCTCTAAGGTTATAGTCCCGTATGTGTAGTATCGCGGGAGGTGGTGATTTTTCTCCCACGCTGCATGATGAGTTTCGACCACAACACCTGCACGCTGGCTACGCTCTAGGTACCTCCCCAAAGGGACAACGCTCTAGACGGAAGTGGAATATTAGCATGTAAGTGTAGGCGTATGTAAGTAAGGGGAGAGGATAGGACAAGGAAGAGGAAGGAAAGATCGCGCGCGGTCCGTGGCCCGTTTGTTAGGGTACTGCTCCGGCATTCGCCTGGTGTTGATCTTAACCACACAGCCGGGAAGAGCTCTAAGCTCCCCACCGGTCTCCCGCCATGTGTGGAGTGTGGTGCATGCTAGTGTAAGGGGAGAGGATAGGACAAGGAAGAGGAAGGAAAGATCGCGCGCGGTCCGTGGCCCGTTTGTTAGGGTACTGCTCCGGCATTCGCCTGGTGTTGATCTTAACCACACAGCCGGGAAGAGCTCTAAGCTCCCCACCGGTCTCCCGCCATGTGTGGAGTGTGGTGCATGCTAGTGTAAGGGGAGAGGATAGGACAAGGAAGAGGAAGGAAAGATCGCGCGCGGTCCGTGGCCCGTTTGTTAGGGTACTGCTCCGGCATTCGCCTGGTGTTGATCTTAACCATCACAGCCGGGCAGAGCTCTAAGCTCCCCACCGGTCTCCCGCCATGTGTGGAGTGTGGTGCATGCTAGTGTAAGGGGAGAGGATAGGGCAAGGAAGAGGAAAGAAAGACCGCGCGCGGTCCGCGACCCGTTGGTTAGAGTACTACTCCGGCATTTGCTTGGTATTGATCGGAGAAACCACGGAAAACTACCGACCAGTGCAGCCGGTCGCTGGAATTCTCCTCCAGACAGCGGCTGACTTCGACCCACATATCTAGCTATCGTCGAGTCTCGAACCTGGACCTTCCAGTCAGAGTCGCTGCAGAGAGAGGCAAAGCTGACTCTGAACTTGTACTTTAACTTGACTTGAACTTGTTCCACTGTTCTTTGATGAAAATAAATCAAATCAAATGTGTTTAATTAACAGGTGTCTCTTCAATGTTCCATCGTAACGAACGTTTGTGCAAGGAATTTTTATTATCATTACTTCAGAAATTCTTTTCTGTTGGTGGAGAAAACATAATGTAAAGAAAAAAGAAAGAAACCCATTGTTTCAAGGCAATAAGGACTACATTTTTTAGCAAATATATAATATGGTTTGTGTTTAATTTAAAGTAAATACATTAGGATATAAATACTCCAGGGGCGGATCCAGCCCATCATTTTGGGGAGGGAGGGGATCGTTGTTTTTTTTAAAGTAATTAGCATATTTTTTATTTTGTATATTATTTATGTACGGGAGGCATGATACAATACAATATTATTGTTTGAATAACTACAAAATTCGATCATAAATAAATATTTAAACCAATTTTACCAAATAAAGAAAGGTAAACGAAAATTCTAGGCCCGCGTGGTTCCGACAGTGGAATACGCATATGTATTCTTTGTTGTTGCTAGTTTTATATCCTTTCTTTATTTCCTATCCTTTTATTTTATCTCCTTTATTTCCTATCCATTATTTCCTATTCATAAGTTGTATTATATTACTTCTTAATGATTCTTGATGATCCAATACAATAAATTTACTCGTTTAGTTTCATTGTTAATATACATTTTTTAAATTAAAGAATAATTTTGAAAATAATAAAAGTTGAAGGAATAATTATGCTAGAACAAGTAAATCATTCGCCACATTTGATACCAAATATATGCTCGACCCTCTATTACGGATATCAGTTTTACCATCTTTTTGCTCAAAGAATACCCCCCACGAGAAAACTAAATCGCTCTTTGAAACAACACTTGTGAATTACACCTGATAATTTCATGAACACAACTGTGTTTCATGACGTACATTTTACTACAACAATTAACGAGCTGCATCACGAGACAAAACAAAAGAATTTTCAATTAGAATTCAAAACCCAAACGAAATCTGAATAACAATTCCATAAATATCATCCAGTTCATTTAATCCTCTCGGGTGTCATTTATTTCTGTAACTGATGGCTGATAATTTGTTCATTGTATTACAAATGTCATTGTATATTATGTGCCAATGGCCGATGTGAAAAGTACACGTAATGTAGACAATACACGAGATAATTTAGAAAATATGTCGTAATTAGAATTTCGGTAGGGGACTAGAATCATTAAAACTACAAAAGAAAATGTCAAAAATTTTAGAGTAATAATTTACATCCAAGATTTACGTCTAATACAAACCTAGAGGTGCTAAAACCACAAGTCCTTTCTCGCGCGGACGAACGGAGAGGCCTTACCGTCATTTGATTTCTCGGCATCACGGACCCGCAAAACATGGATTTTTGCTACAGCACGTGTTAGAGGATTTTTTTTAAATTAGCAGCTGGATTAACTTTTTCGTTACCAGGGCCTGGCAATCAGAGTTTTTCTGTCGAAAATTCGCCTTTTTTTCGGGCAGCATTATATATTTTCTGTACTGCTTAAGCGGTCTGAAAGTAACATACTTACGAAGACAAACTATTTCATTGTACGTCAAAGAGGAATTATGCAAGCAAGTAAGCAAACACATTTCCCTTTTTTATTTCAAATACAGCATCAAATCGTAAATGCAACACACCCTCATATTAAGTCGCGGGCCGACTCGGTCAAGAAAAAAATAATTAAATTAATGCCTCATGGCCGACGAACATTGTCGGGCAATAATTTGAATCTATTAAGTATCTCTACAAAAGAGGCATTTCTTTGTTTTAATTTATAAGGTTGACACGTTTTTACCTGAAAGAGTCTAAATGTTTCTAGGAGTAGTAATGTCTTCAGTATGTTAGTGGTACAGTTTGTAAGCCAGCCTAGCTCCAGAGAAGTCAATAAATTGTGTACTCGTAGAGTGCCGTCTGATGCTTCATATGAGATTAGAAAGTAATATTCACTAATTGTGTTAACGGCAATCTCCATTTCGTGAGCTGTTTGTCATGCCATTTCCCCAACCATCCATAAAGCAGATCTAGAGATATAAGCTTGTTTTTCTCCGGACCGAAAATATAACTTTTTCACTCCAAACTGTGTCCTCATTTTTTTAACAGCGTTTCCTCTTAATAAATACATATTTATTTATTCCTTGATAAATATTAATTTACTTACTCCTTGCAGCTTCGCTAGAGTCAGTAGTTGGCCAAAACAGGCCGTGAAAAATAGGAAAACACATTTTCCGGAAACAGAATGGTGTACAACACACGAGGTCGACGAACTCGGCACGGTCTTTCACAGTTTCAGTCTTGGACTGGCTCCAATGTCGTGACACCACAGCCGCTTTTGGGATAAAATCTTTCCGCAGTATTTCTAAGATTAAGGGGAATGGTACGAAAATGCATGTCCATGGCTCCGGCGTAAAATAGAAACATACCGGAAAGGAGAAAAAAAAAAAAAGAAAAGAAACATCAAAGGTAATTCAGAGAAAATATGACACTAACGTAACAAATGAACACTAACGTAAAGTTCAAGGCTTAATAGGATATTATTTGTACATAACACGTCTTATCTTCAAAGCAATTGTTCTATTAGAATTTAATGCAAATATTATCAGTATAAAATTTTACCATTAGTAAATTATTTTCTTAAAATTCGACACGTTCTGAAAGATTATGTATGTATGGTAACGAACTACTTATACACGAACCACGAAAGTAGATTCTATTATTACGTATTACATTGCAGTAACATTTGTCCCGAAGCAAAACAAGGGGCCATCTCATCATTTGCTCAAGGATCAGGGAAACTGGACGAAAACCTAATAGTGATGAGGGACATTGACCCAGAAGCTGAAGTACTTGTTACAGGTTCTTTACCAATATACACTCCAAATGATATATAATACATTAAATGTCATTGTTGAAATTAATATTACTTTCCTTTTGGATGCTCAATATAGTTTCTAATTGTATAGAAACAGTTGTGGAACAGAAAAGATTATGCTTGGGGCTCAAACTTTTGCATCGAATTTAATCGTTTAATGTCATCTGGCAAGTTGTTATTAAATAATTTACATGGTTTATATGTGAATTTTTTGTAGTGAGCTGTTGCTAATGATACTTGATGAATATGATTACTACGTCGAGTGTTGAAGTTATAGACAACGGTGTTTGCTGAAAATATAATCCCGCCCTTAAGTCATTTTTGACAAAAAACACTTATCCGCATATCAAGAGACAAGGTAATGGCATGATACCTAGATTAATAAAGAGAAATAAAAATTAATTCTTGTTTAAAGAGAATACAAGAATCACGTGTGTGGGATTTGCTTATTATTCGTACAATACTTTCTTCTAATCTAAAAGTCTGGGAGCTATAAGATGTATTTCTCCAGAATAGTATGCCATATCTCAGGCGCGATACCTACTAACGGCAATGCCATTGATTCTAGAAGAAAACCTTGAACACACAAAATGTATGCAATTTCATCCTCTTTCATTTCATATGACGTTAATATATACGAACAAACTTTTTTTAGATAAAATGGGATAATTCCCACATAAAAATGTGTTTCGCTTATATCACCAAATTCCTGAGTGCCCTCACGGTTGAATGGTTAATTGGAGGTAAAAATCTTAATAACATTAAATATAGGTAATTGATTCTTCTTTTATTAGTGATAGGATCATTAATTACGAAAAATGAATGACTTTTGAGTTATTTAAAAAAAAAGTGCTTTTAAACATTTTTGGCTTAAAAACGTGTTTCCGGAGAAAAAAATTGTTGCCAAACCTGGGATTCGTGTTGAGCTACCCAAAAAACATGTAGGAACCAAGTATGAAAACTACGTCAAATTTTCCGCCATTTGCCCTTTTTAGACACCAGCAGTTTGGACTTTGGACTACAGTATGAACAAACACTACAGTATAGAAATCAAAACCATAGAGAAAGAGTACACGTTTAAATGTGACTGCGCGACATGTTGGCAAAACAAAGCTGTTGCAATCATGCGATTCACAAGGTCTCCAGATCGTAAACGAATGCATGCAAGATGTCATACATCTGCAACGAATCTACATTACGGAGAAAAAGTTCGACAATATAATTCCATTTAATATGACCTACATATCATATCATGTCATGCCTTGTCATATGCCATATCTGTTTTGACATTTGGGAGAGGAAAGAATATTACAAACACAGTGAACAGTTATGTTGCAAACGTAGTGATCTTCAGTTTTCTTCGAGAGCTATATCTGTTCAAGAAAACTCTTCATTCATGCATAATAAATGGACTTCATTTTATAGAAAGAGAGTGTCCGACCAAAGGCAAATCGTGGCTTCTTTACGACGATGAATCAAGTTTTAAATAAAACATTACGCCGAGAAAATTTTTACATACGTGTGACGCAAACAAGCACAATTAAAGCCCGTTTTCCACAGTCACTTTTTCATCATTTTTCTGTGCAAAAAAGAGACGTTTGCTTCCAAGCTGTATTGTTTCGGTATCAAAACTGGTTCAACAAGATCTAGCATCTTCTACATGTCATTTGTTTCCTGCATGTAATCGTAATCACAATATTTCCTCTGGACGCCCCAAAAAGCGCTGAAGTTCAAACAGTTGAACATTGCAACTGTGGTAACAAATTATGATAGGTTATATTATGACAGCACGGAACGAGAGTGCATTAGACACATGTTCATGGTTCATTTCTCTCTCCATAATCATACAATTCAAAATTTTACAACGCTCTCGAAACTGTACAACAGGAACAAATCGCATGAGGCTCAGAGAAAATCAGAGAAATTTCCGAAAAGTTACGCCAGGAGCGCGGTAGTCGAACTGGATGAAATCTGTACCGTAAAATAAAGCATGCGTCATTTTTCTGAACAAATTACACCCTATCCGGTCAGGTACTTTTCTGTTCCGATGAAAAAATGATGGGAAAATGGCCGTGGAATGTTTGGGATATCGCTTATTGTTGTGAGTTGACACCAACGTACAGCTTGAAGAAGGGGGGCGTTTTGTTTAAATACTTCAACTGATTGATCGAATATTCCGAGCGCGTCAGCTGCCAAGATGATTAGTCACGTAAGTGTAGTGAATGTATTAGCCTCGGGAGGTGGCGGTGATCTTCCCCCGCTGGGGCCGACGCCCACCTACCCGTCACCATGCGGGGTTTCCCCATCCTTGTGTCTCTACCAGCGGGGAATCCCCTCAGACGGGACAAGCCCTAGCATAGGCTCCCGACCGGTCTCCCGACAAGACAAGTGTGATAGCGTAGTGCTAGTGAATGTCTATGAGTAAGGGGTGAGGATATGACAAGGACGAGGAAGAGGAAGGCGCGGTACGTGACCTGTTTGTTAGGGAACTGCTCCGGTATTCGCCTGGCTTTTATCGGAGAAACCACGGAAAACAACCGATCAGTGTAGCCGGCCGCTAGAATTCTCCTCCAGACAGCGACTGAATTTGACCTAGCTGACAAGCTAGTGTAGAAAATCTTGCCACCTGGGGGAATGTAACCCTAGATCCTCCCGGTCAGAGGGACCGCAGTGACATCTGCTGATGCCCTGAGCCACCTCTCCCAGTAACTTCGCTCGTAACCTAGCTGTGTAGGTAGTGTGGAAAATGCTGCCACCGTGGGGAGTGTAACCCTAGGACCTCCCGGTCGGAGGCACTGCAGTGACATCAATTGATGCCCTAAGCCACCTTTGCCTGAACAGTGCGTTCGAATGACTATATCATTATATTTTCATTGTTCGAATGATAACTGAAAGAGACGTGTTGCACTGGCTCAAATGTTGGTCACGTGGTCATATTAATCACGTAGATCGCAGACGGATGCCTCATCACCCGCTTCCACACACTAAGCGAACTGTCAAATAATATTCGAAGTTAAATAATGGCCAGCAAAAAAGTGCACTGGCATAAAATGCGTTGGGCAGGCTTAAGGATGTTTTATCTTTGTCAGTAGCCCGAGGGTCGGAGGTTCGCTGTCTTTGACCCCGCGTAGCGAAGCGTCACTGCACCTTAAATTTTGAAGTCATAGATTTACCATGGTGATGTCGTTCGCTATGTCCTCGCGGAAGCGAGTCGGTTCCGTGACGTGGATTCTGGCGTGGGAAGCGAAAAAACTTGCCTTTGAAGGTAATTTGGCAATTCAATATGGCGGGAACAAAGCGTATGCGATGACACTGCACTGCCGCAGAATGAACCGAAAGCGAAGAGACTGATTCCTTCTCGGTGTGACTCGTTCGTTTACGTGAACCGTACCCAACACTAAGAATACGGAGTTTTTGTAACCTCGAACGATAAAACAATCAACACAATCGATCTTCTGTGCAGTTCAAATTTCGCATCACTTCTTGCGCATGCGAGATTGTAGTCCATTGCTACCCGCCAAGGCATGCAAACATTTTCTAATTAACCCTATACGATAAAGGATACGAGTCATTATACACGTGACGTAAATGCGACGTGACATTCACGATTAATTTAACGCTTGTATTGGCAATCAAGGACTCCTGATCCCTCAAAAACGAATCTCCTCCTCCACTCGCCCTGATAAAGCCTTCCGCTTTCACAACAATTCGGCTCTCCCACGAACGCGTCTGCGCCCTGAATCAAACCAACGTCCCCCCCACACACACACCCAAAACGAATCTTCGCCTCCACTCACCCCGGCAAGCAGACGGCACGCCGCTTCCACGGCGATTCGGCTCTCCGGTGAACGGGTCTGCGGCTGACGAGGTCCGGCGGCGAGGGCGGGCGGTGGCGGCGGAGGCGGGGCGACGGGGGCGGCGACGGGGGCAGCACGCGCGAAGCTCCCGCAGATGCCGGGGGCGGAGGGGGCGGGCGGCGGCGGCGGGGGAAGGGCGTGTCCGCCGCCCCACCCCCACCCCCGCCCCCATGACTCTCCCCGTTGGGCTCCAACGCCTCGCACGCCGTCGTGGCCGAACGCGTGCACACACTTTCTCGTATGACACAAAGCAGGGGCGCCCAGAGGGGACCACGTGACCAACGTCCCTCTTAACTACGCCCTCGTGAAACTTATTTTCCGTATAAATAAATAGGAAGTAGGTGGGGACTTATGTCTGAAAGTAGGGCTATTTGATCTACTGCAAAATATTTTTTAATAATTGTTTAACTGTAAATAAATGGGAAGGGCGTCTACGATCTAAAAGTAGGACCCCTCTTGGATCTACTGGAAAAAAACAACTTTTTTATCCAACTGTTTAACTTCAAATTATATTTTTAATAATAATAATATAAATAAATGGGGATGGGGCCTTTTATCTGAAAAAAAGTACCTCTCGTGGATCTGTCCCAGAACTTTTTGTATTCTCTGGGCACCCCTGTCCAAACACTTGACTACACATGCTCTGTGGATCACTTCACTATTACACAACTCACTGGCACGTTGAGGATGCACGCGGTTTTCACACAGGCACACGAGTTTCACACGGATAGTCTTGCATTTTTTTCGCCGCATAACGCGACGTGCTTTCTCACGAAAAGGCGAGCCTTTACTGATGTTAATCACTACGTGGAGTTGACACCTCACGAAAAAACGTGCATCGATTGCTAATCGACGAACGATAAGATAAAGGAATGATGCACTCTAGTAACACGAACTGAGATTTTAAGTGTCCAACCGATTTCTTTGTTTTACTTCCTTTTCAAATACACGTGATGTTCACAATTATTTCTACTTAATAACAACACTGTGTGTCACGCCTGTTGTGACAGACTAAAGCTTTGACTCTCTCCATTCACTGGTGACACAAAAATCTTCCACTTTTCACCACATGTGATTCTCACCGGCAGCGAGCAGTACACTACAAGTTATTGTCAACTGCACAACAGACCTGTCATCACACCTGTTCCCCTATTATTTATTTGACTCTCTCCATTTGTTTCTCTACAAAGAATCACTTTCACAGCAGGCGTTCAAAACTACATTGCATGGTTCACCACAGGTTGTTCTCGACTACAAACAACACCACTTCTGGATCATGACACTGGTTGTTTCGTACTACAACTCCAAACAGCAACGTTCGTTTCTCGAAAGAAGTATGACGACATCGACGGTACTTTTTTTCAAGCGCCGGCCACGCACTGAACAAACATCACCGTTCTCCTTCCGCGCGGGCGACGTGACCGGCAATTGTCTCCCTGGCGGCGGCGCGCGGAAGCTTCTGCGAAGAACAAATGCCGGCAACCGGAGTTCCGAAGGCCTCCCGACCCGTCGCCGGGGCCGGTTGTGCGCGAGTGCAGGTAGCGGTGCAGGGGGCCGTGCCCTGCCTTGCGCCCTCGTAGCGAACGGCCGCCTGGACGACTGACGCCGCCGGTCGGTGGCGAGGCACTGACGGCGTTGATGGTGACGTGTCACGTGGTCTGCCACCGCCGCCGCCGCCGCCGTTTCCTTCCTGGCGAGCCAGTCACCGCCTTGGGGAGAAACAGTAGAATGACGCGTACGGTGAGCCGACGGTGACGTAAGAGATGGGCGATTTAATCGCGATTTATACAACAATGTTTTTTAAAATTCGATTAATAGGAAAAAATGAAACATTATTTTCACGATTGTACTGAATTTTCGCAATTGTAAACTAATATTACAATAAAATGTCAATCGCGTCATCAAATACATCGAATATTTTTTTCGGATCATTTAACTGCATTTGTTCATTCAAATTGAACAAACTACATAAATACCTGAGATTTATACAACAATCGATTATTTTATTACAATACTGGAAAAATTGAAACCGATTTTTCTTACATCGATTACACTGAATCATCGCAATTATAAAATATATTACCATAAAATGTCTAAGTCGTCTTCAAATACATCTATTAATTTTAACTGAATTGGTGATTCATTCGAGTATTAATTTTCAAGATAAACAAAATATGAAACAAATTTTAGACACGGAAAATCTGTGTATCTCTCTTCGACTTCAGTAAAATAATATTCGGTATAAGATAAAAAGCATACATCGGAATGAGACTAGGTTTACTAGATTTGTTCTGAACCGTGAACCAATTAGATTATAATTATTGATATTACTTTTTCTAAAAAATGTCCACAAATTTTCTTCTTAACTTGACAGAAGTCGTTTACTAGATGTGTACATTTACGTTTATCTCTTGTAAATACTCAACTTTTATTTTAGATTTGAAATCGAATATACAAACTAAAATTTAATGATTTTATCGTTTCATGAATTATTTAAAACATGTGAAAAATGTATGGATGTTAGTTTAATCGATTATTCAGAACGTTTAATGAAATCTTATTCACCGGACAATGAATTTAATTCATTAGATTGCAAGTCTTGGAGTCAAAATATAATAACTATTTCTACTTCATGGATAATTCCTTTTGGTCAAGTTAATCTGTGTTATTGAGAGTCTACCGAACTTAATTTATGTTAATTAAATCACTACACAATATTTAAAAACATAGTCTAAACAGGTTGCAATCCCAAACTTTTTTTCATAACTATGATTTTCTTATCCAGGACTTCAAATTACCTATTATACTAATGTTTCAAATCTTTCTCAAAGAATACTTTCGAGATGTCAGAGCGCCCCTTTACTCAAGGCCAAAGATTTTGTCCTTCATAAATTCCTTTGAGTTTGAAAGTTCCTTCCATAGATATCTGCGTTTATTTCCGTGTGTAACCACACTTTATACCACTAACGTGTGGTTGCGGTCTGTGTGGTTCCGCTCCTGATAGCAGGCTATCTTTAATCTCTCTTTGTACTGTTCGTAGAATGACACATTGTGAATCATTAAAACGGGCCGAATGTGTTATGTTTTTGAACTTCAGTTCAAAGTATGAAAAAGGAAGCGGTAATTTCCTAACAAACGAAACAAAACAGGTATATTGAGCGTGAGAGTACGGACAAAATTGTCCATTGAAGAGGGTTATTCAAAAAATAATTATTTGATAACGTTCATAGCGTTTCTCCGTTAACCCCTTAACCCGTTAACTGCGAATTTTTGGTTGGTAATAAACAAGAAGAAAAAAAGAGAGAAGAATGAAAAGAACCAGATAAAGGAGAAGTAATTGGAGAAGGATGATGACAAGGAATAGAAATAGACGATAAAGGAATGGGGATAGGAATAAGGAGAAGAAAGAGAAGGAGAAGAAGGAAATGGAGAAAAAGGAGGATACGAAGAATAAAAGACGATAAGGAGAAGGGGAAGAAGAAGAAGAGGAAAGGGAAAAGGAAGTGGAGTAAAGGGAGGAGGTTAAGGAGCAGTAGAAGATGGTAATGAGATCAGGAGGAGGAGGAGAATAAGAAGAAGAAGAAGAAGAAGAAGAAGAAGAAGAAGAAGGGAGGACAAGAATCAAAAGAACAAGATAAAGGAGAAGTAAATGGAGAAGGACGATGATGAGAAGAAATAGAAGAGGACGATAAAGGAGTGGGGAGAGGAAGAAGGAAATAGAGAAGGAAGAGGATGCGAAGAATAGAAGATGATAGGGAGAAGGGGAAGAAGAAAGAGGAGGAGGAGGAAAGAAGAAGGAGGAGGAAGAAGAAGAGGAGGGGGAGGAAAGGGAAAATGAAATGGAGAAAAAGGAGGAGGTTGAGGCGCAACAGAAGATGGTAAGAAGCAGAAGAAGCAGAAGAAACAGAAGAAGAAGAAGAAGAAGAAGAAGAAGAAGAAGAAGCAGAAGAAGAAGAAGAAGAAGAAGAAGAAGAAGAAGAAGAAGAAGAAGAACGCCCCCGTGTTCCATTCACCTCGCCTCGCCGTCGCACAAAGCACGGGGGCGTTTCATTACCTCCCCGCTCTATTCCGAAGCGCGCCCCGGGGCAGGGGGGGGGGGCGAGAAGGGCCCTGCCCTGCCCTGCCCTTCCGAGAAGCGGCTAAATCTGGCGACACGAGGAAACGACGGCGCTGGGCGCGGGCCAGTGGGCACGCCCCATGCCCATCCCGTCCCAACCCATCACGCACACACATACCGGCTCAGGTGGTGGCTCAGGGCATCGACTGATGTCACTGCACGTGCACCTGAACGGGGCGTTCTACGGTTCCCCTCCCGACGGTGTGGTAGAATTTTCCTCTGATTAGGTAGCTAGGTCGAATTCAGAATTGTAGCCGGCTGCTCTGATCGGTAGTTCTCTGTGGTATCTTCTATCAACACCAGGCGATTGCCGGAGCAGTACCCTAACAAACGGGCCACGGACCACGCACGATCTTACTTGCCCTATCTCTGCCTTAAACCTACGATTACTAGTTTTATACATTTACTTACATACGTTTAGTAAACTACATTATCGCATGTCGGAATACCATTGGGAAATTTGTGGCGTGTCGTGGATGGGGCGTTGTCCCAAAGGGTCGGTGAAAATCCTTCGCAAACTGACTTGTACGTCGGTGCTGGATCTCATTATCAAGCGATATGGCAACACTGCCACGTCCAGGGATAAAACATTCACTATACAAACGGAACTAATGACCAAAGTACTTGAGACGTCTTGAAGCAATAAACATTACAGTCCCATTGCAATGTAATGTCCCTTCAGGATCATGAGCTGGAAGGGCAGGGGGACTTACCATCCAAACGGGAAAATCTTTACATTTTCTTTGTATTGTTGCTTCAAATTTCTTCTTTCTTAAACTGCTGTAATCAAAACAGCGTCTGAAACACCCCACTAAGCACTATGTTTTTTTTGTTTTTTTTAACATTATGATCATACTATTTAATCAAATTATGACATTGCAGTGTACCTGACGGGGGGATCCTGGGTTCGAAACCCGACGGTGGCAGGATTAACGACACCAGCTACTTAGCGAAAGCACACATTGGAAGTGTCGAATTCAGTCCTTTATCCCCCAGGGTTGTTAGCCCTGGGCGTATGGAAGATGAAATGATGATAGAGAGGGGTAAGATGCCGACACACACACACACAAACATAAACACAACGATCCCCGAGGCGGGACTTCGCACACGCGGACGTTTGCTTCGAGACCGCTACGGCACTACTGCCTTTGCGATCTCGGCCATCTGATCGGCAGTCTTTTTTTTTTTTAATTAAAAAAAAAAATAGGTGGTTTTCTGAAGCTCCCGTCTGTCCTACAGTGTCTTTCTCTCCTTCTAACATACCTAGTGATGCGACATCGATAACAAAACATCAATGTTCAAAATTAAAACATCGATGTTAAAAATACAATACGATTCGATGTTTTTAGACTGGAGTAGAAACATTAAACGATAACATTAAATTTGTGTACATTAAAATTTACCACACAGTGTTCGTGTTTATCAATTCGCGGAATAAGGGCACGAGAAACGGCAGATTATACGCCCACAGCGCATTTGTTGACCATATCTCAAAGTGCGAAATGAAAACGAAGACAGAGAAAATACAAGGGCAAGGAGGCGGGAGAGTTTGGACAATGAAGGTACTGGAAACAGCGTTCCTTAGGTTCCAACACATGAACAACAGTTATCAATTATTATTTTGAATATTTTAATTTTTACATTATTGTGATCTTGAGAATTTTTCATTCAGAAACACAACATCAGAAAAGAAAAAAACATCAACTACAAAACGTCGAGGAAAAACATTACAAAACAATGATGTACAAAAACATCGGCGTTAAAACATCGATGTTTCTACAAAAACGATGTTTGAAACGTCGATGTTTATACCAATACATCGATGTTTAAAACATCGTTGTTAGTATCAATACATCGATGTTTAAAACATCGATGTTTCAAGCAATACATCGATGTTTAAAACATCGATGTTAGTATCAATACATCGATGTTTAAAACATCGATGTTTCAAGCAATACATCGATGTTTAAAACATCAATGTTTCAAGCAATACATCGATGTTTAAAACATCAATGTTTCAAGCAATACATCGATGTTTAAAACATCAATGTTTCAAGCAATACATCGATGTTTAAAACATCGATGTTTCAAGCAATACATCGATGTTTAAAACATCGATGTTTCAAGCAATACATCGATGTTTAAAACATCAATGTTTCAAGCAATACATCGATGTTTAAAACATCAATGTTTCAAGCAATACATCGATGTTTAAAACATCGATGTTTCAAGCAATACATCGATGTTTAAACATCGATGTTTGATGTTTGTCTACAAAAACATCGATGTTTTGAAAACATGGACATCGATGTCGCATCCCTCCTTCCACGTCACGGCTTCGAGAGAACCCTTCGCACTCTAATCGGAGAGCCCTCGCCGTCGCGCCCGGAACACGTGTGATCCTCTTCGCTGCTATCTGCTCCTTTCCGGTCCATCGCTCGGCGCCCCTTCCGCCTTCCGCCTTCTGCCGCGTCCGCTCGCGGCCTCGAGGGCGGTGACTAACGCTCGCGCCGCGCGCGCGTGTGCCACCGCGGTCACGCACGGCACGGCAGCGCACGCTTGCTGACACGACACGCCGCTCGCGCACGCCGGGATACTTACGACCGAAACGGGAGAGTAGAGCGAAGGCAAGACGTTTCGTCCAAAACATGTATTAGCGACAGCCTGTTTTTTTTTTTTTGTTGGTTTTTTTTTTTCCCTTTCTTCTGGATAAGATGGTCGTTTATGCTGCGATTTAACCAACACTGCCCCTAGCAGTCTTCCTCTATCTTATATCATACAAATAAATTAATTAAACCCCAGCCATCTTATGCATACTGCGAATTTTCTCCTCCCCTGGCAGGTATCAGCTGTTCACAGTTTCTTTCAATCGTTAGCTTGACCGTCCCCTTACTGCCCCCATAGTTTCAAGCTTCCTGTTGGATGAAACTGTGAACCGATGATACTTGCCAAAGGCAGAGTTCAAATAATCGCAGTATACATAACATGGTACACGGCTGTAATAAAAAAAATTAAGATATAACACAGGAACACGTTTAATTGATTACATTAAGTGCATATTTACTAAACAGCTATATTGTATCCAAATTGTTTCATCTCATATAAATTAGAACTCATAATTATCTGCATAATTTAAAAGAAAAATTGTATTTCTCGTCTAGAACTGTACACACATACGTGATTTCAAAAAAGAAGCGACGAATTTAATTTTTTCCCAATTTTTTCACCAAATTTCTGACTTCGGGCACAATATTAGTTCGCGTGTATTTCCCAAACTAATAGTCGGATTGATGTTTGGTTTGTTCCATTGAATTTCTCGTCTCGAACTGTACTCATATGCGTGATTTCAGAGAGAAGCGACGAATTTAATTTTTTCCCAATTTTTTCACCAAATTTCTGAATTCGGGCGCAATATTAGTTCGCGTGTATTTCCCAAACTAATAGTCGGATTGATGTTTGATTTGTTCCATTGAATTTCTCGTCTCGAACTGTACTCATATGCGTGATTTCAGAGAGAAGCGACGAATTTAATTTTTTCCCAATTTTTTCACTAAATTTCTGAATTCGGGCACAATATTGTTTCGCGTGTAATTCCTAAACTAATAATTTCCAAACCAAATTGTCGAAAAAAAAAGTGTAAATTGAAAATTAATGTGCATCGTCAACGAAATATAGACTTTGCCGCCGTGTACAGCAAATAAATACAAATACAAAACAATTGATTTGGCGTAAAGTAAATAAAACACTGGGCTTATTTGGATCAACATGGTTTCCTCACCGCAAAGTGGCAATGATCGAAAGATCATACGTACTGGAAAACGTCGATGAATTCATGGTAAATAATACGCAATTCGTACGCAAGTGTCTCTGGTGTAGTTTTTTTAAAATGGCGGAATCACCTTCAACTCCAAATTCATTTTTTGTACTAGTTACCTAAATAACTTTTGAATTGCTAAACTGAAGCGACGTCAATTGATATGTAAAACTACTGACGGTGGCTTATAGGTGAATGGGGGGAATATATTCGATGAAATACGGCATTACTCAAACCAACATATCCCCCCTCGACTGTAATTATTACGAGTCGCCAGCCGCCATTGCACGCCGTTCGGCGCGACTCAGTAACTGGGAAACCCAGGCCATCAACCCCCCTGCACCGCCCCACACCCCGGACTTTCGCTACCCAAACCGCTAAGCCCCTTGAAGGGCTTTTTGTAGTGGCATTTCTGGCTCGGGGCCTGCAGGTAAGAAAGAACACAACTTGCCTTTCACTTCCCTATTATTTAAACTATGAATTTATTGCAAGCTCATTTAAATTCAGAATCAGACGAAAGTACTGCTTGTAATATTACATACATATACTCATCACTATCTTTTTTTATTCAAATTTTGGAATATTGTATTTATTCCAATTCATTTATTTTAGTTCTAATTAATTTCTGGCTAGTAAAATATGTCACAATTATATTAGTATGATTTCTTTATCGTGTATTTTTTATTATTCAGTACAAATTTACCTTATTTAAAATAATAATTTTGATCCAGATTTGAATATGGAAGAAGGGAAATTATATGAATGATGGCTAATACGTCGAAAGTTAATGACAAAATTGTTGGTGAAAACACTATTCTGAATTTAGACTATTCGAATGACATCAACATAACATCAATACACCCAATTTTAAGATATCCTGCCAATAATTTAATTTCGATGAATTAAATTTTACCGCAGCACGAAATGTACTTAAGCAAGCATTTTTATTGGAAAAAATTGGAACAACATTCACTTTAATCGTTTTTCTTTCACATTTATTCCTTTTCTTTTCAATAATAAAAGCTAGTATGAGCTAATGGTGTTACCATAGCACATACTGCCTCGCAATATGCATATGGCTGCACATTAATATAATCAAGCTGGGAAATTGTTTTCAACCAGAAATTTGAAAAGATAAAAAACAAACAAAGTGCTTAGAGTTACACGCCAATTACGTCACTCGTACACCACAAGCCTCACAATTATATACATTTTCCGACACTGAAAAGAAGTTAAACATTTGCATGTGGAAATTTCAAAAAATCAGAGATTTTCATTTACATTAATGCAAGACCTCGTTTTGAAGAACAGATTTCTTTACGGAGAAAAATATTTATCAACATTTTGTTTGGCAACGTTGTGTAGTTTGACGCGCCAGTGTTTTGTTTACATTGCAGGGCCGAGTTGTTTTATATGGCGAAGACGTCTTTGGCATTCGTGTACGGCAAATTAAAACTTTCCAAACAATAAAGAGTGAAGGTAAAGAGTAGTTAAGTTTCAACGCTCGAGAGCTGAAACAGATTGAAAATTCCACTTACAAGTTATTACGTAGTTTCAACCCGCTCAACAGCGTTTTATAATAAGACTCTTATAAGCCAATCATGCGCGCCTAAAATCGAAAAGTTCACATGTGTACTTTTCGCTGTCGTCTTATCGCATAAGACGCTCAACTGTTTTGGATAAGTAATAAATATTCCTTCCATGACGGAAACTGCAGTAATCAATATAGCGTCCAAAACAACCCACCAAGAGATATTTTTCGCTATTTTTAACGTAACTTACATGCTATTTAATCGATTTATGACTTTTATTCGTGAATTAGCCTAACCGAAATCCATTCGTGGTTTGAAACTTCTCAGATTAGTGTGGTCGTCGGTTCACGTCATGCGAAATGATTGAAAAGTTTCAAACCAGTAGTGAAATTAATTATGAGTATTATTGGTTTAAATCCGTCCGACGGCGTTTTATGAAGTGGGTACAAAACCAATCATGCCAATCAAACCATAGATGACGTTCAAATGTTTCGTATTTGTATTATTGCTTTAAATAACTGTATTAGTTCTATGACCAAGAGTACATAAACCATACGCCGTCTGAAACAACCCACACAGAAATATGTTTTCGCTATTTTTACCATTATGGGCATACCATTTAATTGATTTATGACACTGCAGTGCCTCTAACCGGGTGGTTCTAGGTTGGAGACCGGGTGGTTCTAGCGGCCGGTTGCTCTGATCGGTAGTTTTACGTGGTTTCTCCGATCAACACCAGGCGAAAGCCGGAGCAGTACCGTAACAAACGGGCCACGGACCGCGCGCGATCTTTCCTTCCTCTTCCTTGTCCTATCCTCACCCCTTACACTCACACTAACATGCACTACACATGGCGGGAGATCAGTCGGGAGCTTAGAAATTGTCCCGGCTGGGACGATGCCGCGCTGGTGGAAGACACCTGATTGGGGAAAATTAAACCAGCCGACCAGATCTCACCATCTAGCCAGAGAGATCACCGCCATCACCCGAAGGAAACATTTACTAAACTTACGGAACTGATGACCTAGCCGTTGTCGCGCCCGGAAAAACTAATCAATCAAAAAATTCG